>CAJNDS010002215.1:370000-470000 GCA_905221605.1 Symbiodinium natans
ACGCCCACACACGCTCACACACGCCCTCACACGCCCACACGCGCCCACACGCGCACACACGCGCACACACGCGCACACGCCCACACGCCCACACGCACACACGCCCACACACGCCCACACACGCCCACACACGCCCACACGCCCACACGCGCACACACGCACACACGCACACACGCACACACGCACACACACAGACATAGAGACACACAGACACACAGACACACACACACACATACACACACACACACAGACAGACACACACACACACACACACCCACGCACGCACGCACGCACAGACAGACAGACGGACGGACGGACGGACGGACGGACGGACGGACGGACGGACGGACGGACGGACGGACGGACGGACGGACGGACACACACACACACACACAGACACACACACACACACACACACACACACACACCCCTGCGCGGGCGCTCGCGTCACGTATATGTATATACACCTACATACACACATATAGATACATAAGTGCACATGTGTACTACAAGTATATGTGGTGTATGATGTTATGATGAGGTGCAATACACTAAGCACGTGTGCTGGGTCAGACACGTTCAGACCTGAGAAGTTGCCGTTTGTGTGGGGTCAGTAGTAGTCGGTCAGTCTGCGTACTCACAGCACCATGCCCCGTGCGCAAGTGGACTCCCGACAGGCGAGCCTCACTAACCACAGTCGCCAGCATGCTAGCCGAGGACGGGCAAGTTATGTGCTTGGTGAGCGTTCCTGCAAGTGCATGCATGTTACATCGCTACGTTGGTGTCTGATCCAGAGAATCCCAGTCTTGGGCTCTGATGCGTTCTTGAACATCAAACACTAGGGTTTCCCATGGGGCAACTAAAGCAACAAAGCCTGCATTAGCTCAAAAAAGCTACAGAGGCCCGTTCCCACAGTTCTCCACTGCGATCGCAGGAGCACGTGCAAAACTCCCGTGATATGTTTGCGACAATCTCAGCCGAAGCTTTCTGGTTTGGTGCAGTCGTACAACGAAAGGTGCTGCTCACTGCTACAAATGCCAAAGCTCTGAGTGGCACTGAGTGGCTTTCTTGGAGAGAATGATAGCGTCCCATACGGAAGCCAGCAGCTAGATGGTTTCTACATCTACCGACCTTGAAGCCCGCGGCCCCGAAGCAAGTTCATTCTTCGATTCGGCTTTGTTGGGCTTAGGTGAGTCTTTTGTGCTTTGGATTTGCAGCTTCACCATCCTAATGAGCTGAACACCTCAGGCCTCATGCCATGGCTTGGGAAGAGTCGCCGTAAAAAAAGCCGTAGAAACCTGGTCCTGAGATCTCCATGGACACGGACGGCGACGGGCTCCTCTCCGTCGCTGAGGCATCGTGATGCACGGGGCGCTCGCGCACACTGGGCGTTGCCCCACTAGCGAAGCCGCTCGAGATGCAAATCACCCCAGAATCAGCCAAGCGCACGCGATCCATGGTGCGGCGTTGCTTCCCTCCCAAAGTCCCAAACTTGGTATCTTTCATACTGCATGGCAAGACTTCCACGACGCCTTCAGGTGGAGAAGCGGCTTAGAAAGCAGTAGCTCGGCGAGGATGTGGGAAGCAGAGCTATTGACATCTGCAGACTTAAGGGCTCGAGGGTTCATCAAATCATCTGTGAGTTTTAACTACTCTGGTCTATTGGCTGCCTAGTCCTGCCGACCCCACTCTCCACGCGAAGTAATCTCAACCCCAAAGACACCCCAGACCAGAAGTAGCAGAGGAACATTCAAAATGCTGGTTGTCTTGTTTTTTGTCGTAGAGGTGCTTCCAGCTATAGCCAGCAGCTCCAGCTGGAACCCAAACCCGCATGCTTGGGGTGGTGAGTTTGGTGAGTGGACAGACACGCCTGGGGCTTCCCTCACCTGTCTGAATGAGGGAGGAGCCTTTGTGAGCAACAATGGTTGGGCAACCTGGCGGGGGCGGGGGGGGGGAGATGGGTGGAAAGGCAAACCTTAACGGAAAGCCCTGTCCAGCAAACAGTCGTGGTTGAGGCGAGAGCAGGGCGTCCTGGATAAGGACCCGGGGAGACTCCTTGTTTGGATCATCGCATTTGAGCACTCAGTCAAGACTGGCGGCTCGTGTGAGGCACATAGAGCGGGACACAAAGTACCAAAACCCTGTAAGGCGACGGGACCTCTTCTGGTAACATGCATGGCAACGAAGCCCTTGTAAAGCGACGGGACCACCTGAAAAGCGACACTCCCCAAAACACGTCCAGTAGTGTTCAAGCACAGTTTAGGCGGACGCTCATTTGGGTTCTGCAACAAATGTGCCACGCAACTTGCTGCGCAGTTGAATGGGCCAAACAAGTACTGACTATAGGCTTGATGGTGGCGCTACAACGACCCTTGTGTGTTCCCAAGAAATGGACCCATGCTTGGCCGCGATTTAGATCTGCAGCACTGCGCAGAGGACGTCACGCGACGGGAAGTGGAGAGTCCCTGGGCAGATGGACACGTCGTTCTAAGATGTTCTAAGTGTCAGTTCGATAAGTTTCTGTAAGGAAGGCCAGTCCGCTACCAGGCTGGGTTGGCTGACCCGTCGTAGATTCACGAAGTCGGTTGGGATGCGTAGGTAGCGCTCATCCTTTTGACGCCGTGGAATCCGCATGCAGGAGGCCTTGCCCCTTCTGCCTCAGCACCGCTTAGACTCTTAGACCCTCTGTGCTCCCTGCCCCGAACCCAAGGGATCTTCCGCGACTTCGATTCCAGCTTGTCAGGATCCTTGAAGGCGCGGCCACTCTGCGCAGCTTTTGCGAAGTCATTGCGTTTTTGAACAGCTTCCGTGGCATTTCCGAGTGCTTGCACCAACCTCGAAGCATCCCTCGTTTTGTTTCCCTTCCCTGTAGATGTAGGGTTCATTATTCTTCCGAAATTCTTCCAGCCACATGTGCTTAAGGGATCTTTGGCTAAGGTTGAACTGTGCGGCAGTGCGTTCAGGCATGCCAAGACCATCAAGCCCTGACACCTTCGGATCCTTGGTAATTGCCAGCAGCCATGCAGGATTTTACCTACACCGAATTCCTCGCGGCGACGTTCAACAGGCCTGCTGCGCTGTCCACTCCCTGAGATTGTCCTTTCCGACTCGCGTCGGCTTATAAGCGAAACGAAACGCCAGCCAGGCACGAAATCCCAAGGTTCAAAAACTGGGTGCAAACCTCTGGCCATGACAACGTCACGTGGCGACATGGCTGGTTGACCAACATTGGCCCAAGTTCGTAAGCCGATCTGTGTGAGGCCGAATTGCCCGTGCCCCACAGTTCCTTTGAGCCAGATGCAATTCCTCAAGCGGCAGCAAAAAACCATCAAGTTTTGCAGACATCTGAAATTCTTGGCGAGCCTGGCGACATGAACCAGATGCAGCAACACTCTGTCCCGTTTCTTGGTTGTTGACAGGAAAGCATGCCTCACCGACGAAGTGGTAAAGGAAGCCTTCAACATCTTGGACAAGAACAGTGCTCGAACCTCAACATGTGCAGGCGCAAGGTTCAGAATCTCTGGACTGGAGGGGTAGCAAGCTCGAGTCGTGCGGAATCTTGTTTTCCGGTAGCTTGTCACTGGTGACATGTGCGCCCTGGCAATCTCTTCAGGTCATTCATAGATTCCGGAAACCTGCTTGAATACCTGCCTGTCTGGCAAAGTTTCTTTACCGCCCTGCCCAGTTGCGGCAGAGGTCTCGAGAAAAGAAGTGTTCATCACCATCAAGAACAATCATCAAAAAACCGTTTAAAATCACGCTCACAAAAACAAGCGGAATTCCCCTTCCAAATCAGAGAAAGAAGGAAAGAACGCTGGAGAGACAGAGGATTTCAGGCCTGTCAGTGTTGGCTTCTTGGCCTCTCGGCTTTTTGGCCTTCTTAGCTTCTTTGCTTCTGGCTTCTGGGGCTCTTGGCTTCGAGCTTCTAGGTGTCTTCCCCGAGAGAGAGAGAGAGAGAGAGAGAGAGAGAGAGAGAGAGCGAGAGCGAGAGAGAGAGAGAGGGAAAGAGACAGGGAGAGAGACTCGTTTGTGAGAGAGAGAGAGAGACGGTGTCTTTCCAAGCTTGAGTGTCACCATGCCAACGCTCCACAACTGGGGCGCGCGGATCGCGCGGGGCCTCAAGCCCCCAAGTAAGTGAAGTGAAGTGAAAGTGAAGTGAAGAGACGGTGTCGTTGGAGTCCAGGAACCGAATAACTGAACGAGTGATAGGAAGGGAAACGACCACGCAAAATGAAGCGCAAGGACCTCCTACTAGTACTGGTTACTAGTTACTAGGTACTAGGTACGAGTGCTAGTACTAGTACTAGTGCTACTGCTACTGCTACTGCTGCTACTACTACTACTACTACTACTACTACTACTACTACTACTACTACTACTACTACTACTACTACTACTACTACTACTAGTATTAGTACTAGCACTAGCACTAGCACTACCACTACCACTACGACGACTACTACTACTACTACTACTACTACTACTACTACTACTACTACTACTACTACTACCCATAGCCTCCCGGCGCCTCCTCTCTCTCTCTCTCTCGCTCTCTCTCTCGGTCTCGTTTCTCCTACATATGTTTTATAGATAAAGAAGATTGGTTCACTATATGTGTATACACATGTAAATGAATCATCCCTCACTCCCTCGTGGACAGATCGGCCTCCAACAGGCTCCACCCAGCGACAAAGTGCTCAAAATGCCTCCCAAGGATGGCATCATCGACCTGGATGAGCTTTCCTCTGGCCGAATGTGACAGAACTCAGCTTGCGTGGCCTGTGGAGCTGCCCTTTGAGGTTTGGGTTTGCTTACCTGGGAAGGTTCTTCAAGCGGACTTCACTCCATGTCATGCAGACCATGGCTGCAAGTTGGGCCTCCAAGCACGGGCACGAAACCCTGAAGCCCCGGCCAACTGTACTCTGCTAAGGGAGTGCCAAACCCGCCAAGGCTCGGGCACATTCCCGTCGAGGAGCTTCAGCAGATCGTCGAGGAGACCCATGCCTGATGCACGACGAAAGTTGAGATTGGATACGTCCTCAGCCCATCTTGGGGCCCAATGTGAGGACATGGACCAGAACGGCGACAAGGCAGTAGACCTTGAGGAGTTCAAGGAGCTTTCCGGGTGATGCTTGTTGTGTGGGTTGTCATATTGGGGGGTTTCCGAAAATAGGGGTACCCTTGCTGGGGTCCTTTTATAAGGGAATCCTACTATTTAGGGGTCTACATGAATTAAGGGTCCCTACCTAGCCCTAAACCCCTACACTACAACCCTTGGCACGCATCCCCGACCCCGAACCCGAAATGCTATGCCTGTGTGTATTCTGGGTGAGACTGCATTCGGACCTGTTGTTCCGCATGTGGCTGTGTGCTCTTCAAATTTTCAGACAAGTCAGATCTGGGGCCGATTTCCGCGCAATTCCTGCAGGAGATGCTGCGGAATACCGACATTACGCGGCTTGGCACATATTGACTGTTCTGGAGTCAGGCTCAGGCAATGGGTTTGATGGTTTAGTCAGGCCCTACATATTGCTCCTTGGAACTTGTAGTTTTGCTGGAGAGGCTTCTTTTGAGCAGTCAACAAGCACCCGGGACCTTCTACAGTGAAGGCTAGGACCTCCCACAAAGAAACAACAGAAAAACCCAAGCTGCGCGGTCTCGACCTGTGGCTTCTGGGTCATGACCTCTGACCTTTCTGACCACGAGATCCCCGCAATTGGAACACAAAACTGGAAACATCAGGGACAACCTGGCCTTTATTGTTGACTTCACATTAATTAACCCCCCCTCCCTTGGTTGATCAATCTTTTCGGCCAGGGCCTCCTCAATTGCATTCGCCTAAATCCTGGTAGGGTTTTCTATTGGTTTTAGTATTAGGTGGTGGTAGTAGTAGTAGTAGTAGTAGTAGTAGTCGTATTAGTATTAGTATTAGTATTAGTATTAGTCGTAGTCGTAGTCGTCGTAGTAGTAGTAGTAGTAGTAGTAGTAGTAGTAGTAGTAGTAGTAGTAGTAGTAGTAGTAGTAGTAGTAGTAGTAGTAGTAGTAGTAGTAGTAGTATGGTTTGGGGGGTTAAGGGTTTTAGGGTTGAGGGTTTAATTAGTTAGGGTTGAGGGTTGAGGGTTTGGGGGGGGTAAGGGTTTAGGGTTGAGCTCTAAACTCCCCCCCTTAAACTTATAAGTTTAAGCAACCTGGAACATCTCCTTCAAAAAAAAGTAGGAACAAGCGTGATTTTATAATTGTGGCGGCCGATATTATTGTGTTCCGGCCCCCGGGATTTTATTATTGTAGCGGGACTATCTAATGTGAAGTCAACATTACCCACCTTACCCTATATGCGTGTGCATTGCTCAAACTGCGCACTTTTCCCATCCAGACGTGCGAATACGATCGCGTCCTTCAAGACAATCACCGCCAACGAGGACCGCTACAGTTCGCTTGGCTCGGCTTGGTTCCCGCAAGCTTGCACATGATTAGCGCTGGAGTATTTTGCTGAGACCTAGAGGTGCTTTTGAAACAAGCTGCCCTGGGCTCCCCCAAGCGTCACCTCTTCGAGGGACCCCAAACCCTTCGACCAGCCTATCTTTCTCAATCGAGTTAGAGCAAGCTCTTGCACGGATATCGAGCTGTCCGAATTTAATCTGAAGTGAGCCTGGTATCTGCGCAGGCACTCGCCCTGTGTACGAATGAGGATGCAGCCAGCAATGCTAGCATTTAAGCCTCAGGCGCGGATTCCCCATTGCTTCGGAAGGTTTGTGTTTTCGGTTAGCGTGCTATGGCTCCGGCCTTGAGTTCGCGAGTGGAGCAGCTTTGTTTGGCCAATCAGCTGTTAAGCCGTACAGTTTGATAAGCACTCCTAAACAAAACAGGGTCGTGAAGTTTGTCACCTTCAGACAAACTACGGTGTGCAGTTGATGGCAACGAGTGGATGAATGGGCGAAGTTTGAGGGCAGTGGCTCCCTGTGAGGTGTCGGACCCAGGGCGATGCTGGAATGGTGTTGATGCGAGATTTTCGCAGCTGCTTTCTCTCATACAGAATCAGAATCTCGGCAATCATGCCTTATAAGCTTAGAGTCACTGCTGGAATCGCAAGAAGTGCCCTTACTTGGAGGGCTTCCGCTTGAGAGGAAGAACAGCATGCGTCTTCACGACTATGCACGGTAGGTTACCTACGTACAAAGCAGCGGCATGCGATCTGGGCTGCCAGATCAGTGCATCTGGCCCGAGCACTTATCTCATGTAGCAGGAAGGACAGGAGGAAGTATGAAGAGATGCACCCGACATACCACCAGATTTTGGCACTTTTAGCCTTGCTTCCCGCCAAAAGCCGATGTTCGATGCCAGATTTTCGTCTCAAGCTCGAGGCCTTGGGGAGAAAGCCTCAAATCGCCAAACCTGCATCCACAAAATGACCCAAGCTGAGGTCCCTCTAGGCCGCAAGCGCAGGTGACTCCCTTTATTTGGATTCCTGACACAATGGTCTAGCTGCAGATGTCAGTACTACCGGCAACATGAGACCTTAAGTTGTGAGTGTCAACCCGCGTCCCCTGGGCCGGCGAGCTTAAATTTTCTGCTGCGGGCCTAGCAGCTGAGTTTCCTGTTTCCATCGCACAGGCATAGCTGGAAGCCCGCTTCATTATCGGACTCGTGCAGCAGTTCCGACAAAGCACGCCGTTTGTTCCCTGGCACATTGTCTGAGGAGCAACATAAATTTCCACGAGGCCGCAGGGCTTGTCTGTGGAAGTACATTGGAAACATACCTCAATCCCCACAAAAGCTGTGTCCCCTTCAGCTTCCTCTCCGACTCGTAGCTGCAAAATCCTTCAGCAGTGAGCGAACGTCATATGGATAAGCAGGGCTTTTGCCCCCTTGGAACAGCTCGGATGTTTCAACTGTAGAAGTTGCCCAAACCCCACGCTGTTGGAGAAAGCTCCTGCGGGCTAAGCCAGTGATGTTTGAAACCCACAGCATCATCTTCAGAGGGCCTCCCCCTTACAAGCTATTGAGTTTTGACAAAGCTGCCGGGTAAGACTAGCAGGAGGCAGTAGGCATGTCAGTCGTCGTAGTCGTAGCATAGTGAAGCAGTGCAGCAGCATGAGGAACAGGAGGAGCAACAGTCTTTGTCCTACCTTGTTCGCAGCTTGTGCTGCTCCCGCTACCGAACCTCCTTGTTTTCCATGTCTCCCTGGCCGGACTTTGTTTTTCTTCGACTTCTGTGATGACTTAGCTGGTTTCGCGCACTTTGTTTTGCCAAATTGTGCGTGTTTCGGCGGCAGGCATGTCCGTTTCTTTGTTTGTCTGCTTTCCTGTCACATGTTGCGCTCACTTTGCTGCTTTCTTTTCTCAGGTTCTTTGCCTCTCTGTCGGCTGCTGAATTCATGACCTTGACAGCGATCTTTTCTGAACAGAACGTCGGGGCAGAGTCGAAACTTTTTTTCGCCGGCGAAGATTTCGAAGGTCCAATCAACAAGCACGGTGCCTTGAACCCTGCTGTCAACACACAAGTGTTCGTGCCAGTAGTGAAACTGGTGTTTCGCGGGCATCTGCACCCAGCGCCCTTTTGCGGTGCAGGCCGTCTGGTGCGCGGGAACCCGGTAGTTCGTATTTAGAAGTTCGAATGTTGCCGCGTCCCGTTCCCGTTCCCGTTCCCGTTCCCGTTCCGTTCGCGTTCCGTTCCGTTGCCTCCCCCCGGCACACTCTGGTGAGTAGCTAGCAGAGCGTGTTGGGGAGTCAATAAGAATGTAGGTCGAATGGGAGTTTGGATGTGGAAGTGGTACTGGTAGGACTGGTAGTGGTAGTGGTAGTGGTAGTGGTAGTGTAGCAGTAGCAGTAGCAGTAGCATTAGTAGTAGTAGTAGTAGTAGTAGTAGTAGTAGTAGTAGTAGTAGTAGTAGTAGTAGTAGTAGTAGTAGTAGCAGGTAGTAGTGGTAGGTAGCAGAAGCAGCAGCGGTAGCAGCGGTGGTAGTGGTGGTAGGTTTGGTAGTGGTGGCAGTGGTGGCAGTGGTGGCAGTGGCAGTTCCACGTCTGCGTGCAGAGTCCACAGTCTTATGGGCCAACCCTATCTATCCTTCAAGTAGCCTAACTTTGTTTTTCATACCTTGAGATGTTTTGCCGATGGGCTTTCGAAGAAGATGGTGCTTGTGTGCATTACCGCGCTTTTATGAAACGAGAGTTTTAAAACAACGAGAGCTCCCCGATCCCCCAACGCGGGACGCGGGACAGCCAGGATGCTTAGCCCATTCAGCCGACTTGCTGTGACTTGCTTGATGATGTTCTGCCACCTTGGGATCGTTGTGCTGAGGTGCTAAGTAACCTTTGACCGTTGGATGCCGTTTGTAAAAGCTTTCACGGCTGCCCCAAATGGCGGTTGCCTGGCCGAGAAGTGCCAATCATTTGCTGAGGTAGTGCAGGTTCACTGGACATCATAGAGTCATAGAGAGCCTGGACATGGCGAGCTGTGAGCTCGTCCACACTCTAGGCTCGCAACCTCTCGCACATCGACGGAGTCCTTCTGACACGTTGGCTGAGCTCGAGCAACATACAAAAGTTGAACAGGATCGTGTTTTCTTCCCAAAACACATACGCTACATCGGGTGTCCCTCAAGCGTCTCAACAAGGTCATAGAGTCATAGAGGCTGCAAACCCGACCAATCCCCAAGCTTCAAGTGCCTTGGAGGTGTTGTGTGGGAGCTATACGGAGAGAGGTGCGAGGAGTCGAAGCCGAGCGCACTGCTCATGGCCGAGATGTCACCTCAAACGGCCCAAAGACTTTACAATACAACGATGTCTCGTCGCACTCAAGAAAAGGACCGCTTTGACCGTGATGACGCACGAAGTCGCTGGCTGGATTGCATGGTGTGTGGAGACTACCTTGTATTCGGTGACCCCCGTTTTTCCACCTGCACCACATTCGCATTCGTAGTCCAAGACCCACCACGACCACAGCTTAGTTGCAGCCTGTCTTCTTCTGAAGTCCTGAAGTGCACATGGTCAGTTCCAATGCAGGGCCGAACCATTCTGGGGAAGGTCTTATTCTGGAAGCGGGAGGCCAGACCTGCAAAATGCAGTGCTGTGGCAGCTCCACGTGGTCCTGTTGTAATAGAAGCCCCGAGTTCCGTGAGTGTTGGTCCCAATTGGTGAATCCAAAAGAAATTTCCACCCAAAGAGAGACAGTACCTGTAAAGTTGACCAAATCAAACGCTGGTAGGCCGCTCCACCCTGCAACATGTCTATACCTTGGTTCTGTAGGATCCTATACTGGCACTAAATCCCTGTGGTTCCGTCATTCATCTTGCCACAGGCTGGCCGTTTTGTGGTGCGCATGGGGGCGCACGCTCAGAAGGGCTGGATGGAGGCCCCCTGTTTGAATCATATCTCCTGCAGGAGCCACCGCCGACCTGCAGTGAAGCTCATGCGCCAGAGTGGAACCCCTTGCCCCTTTTGATTCAAACCCACCCCTTAAAGCAATAATAGTGAATATCTAAATATACATACTTTTATATATACACACACGCATATGTATGTATGTATATATATATATATGGACACACCCCCTCCCATGACCCACCCAGATCTGTTTCCCTCGTAAATACCGTTAAAGACCCGCTCGTGCCCTATGCCATTTTTTGCTACTCTCAGTGGCTGTCTCTCGACAAAACAGACCCCACACGGGCCACAAGACTGGACGCCGAGACGCGCGAGACCAAAAAACCAAAAAAACCATCTTTTTTAGAGAATGGGGAGGGGATTTTGAAAAAGATGGTTTTTTTGGTTTTGCCTCGTAAAAAGATGGTTTTTCATAGGAAAACCAACTTTTCCCACGTAAAAGATGGTTTTGGTCTGGACTGCCTCAGGAAAACCATCTTTTTGCGAGGTAAAAGTTGGTTTTTGGCTCCAAAACCATCTTTTACGAGGCAAAACCAAAAAAGCAAAAAAACCATCTTTTTTAGAGAATGGGGAGGGGATGTTGAAAAAGATTGTTTTTTTGGTTTTGCCTCGTAAAAAGATGGTTTTTCATAGGAAAACCAAGTTTTCCCACGCAAAAAGATGGTTTTGGTCTGGACTGCCTCAGGAAAACCATCTTTTTGCGAGGTAAAAGTTGGTTTTTGGCTCCAAAACCATCTTTTTACGAGGTAAAATTTGGTTTTTGTGTCCAAAACCATCTTTTTACGTGGGAAAAGTTGGTTTTGCTATGGAAAACCATCTTTTTACGAGGCAAAACCAAAAAAACCATTTTTTTCAAAATCCCCTCCCCATTCTCTAAAAAAGATGGGTTTTTTGGTTTTTGGTTTTGCGAGGCAAAACCAAAAAAACAATCTTTTTCAACATCCCCTCCCCATTCTCTAAAAAAGATGGTTTTTTTGGTTTTTTGGTTTTGCCTCGTAAAAGATGGTTTTGGAGCCAAAAACCAACTTTTACCTCGCAAAAAGATGGTTTTCCTGAGGCAGTCCAGACCAAAACCATCTTTTACGTGGGAAAAGTTGGTTTTCCTATGAAAAACCATCTTTTTACGAGGCAAAACCAAAAAAACAATCTTTTTCAAAATCCCCTCCCCATTCTCTAAAAAAGATTGTTTTTTTGGTTTTTTGGTTTTGCCTCGTACCTCTCTCGGGCCAGAACCGTTCAGCTCTACATGTAGCTATGCTTGGAGGCTCGTTGGTTTTGGTCAGTCTTATATTAATCTCAGCAATAGCATTCCTATTCCTATTAATGTAAAAGGGTTCCTAACCATCTTTATAGGACTTCTTTTCATTTTACAAATATTCTTATGAACTTTCAGAGGGTTCTTATTCAACATCAGAGGATTCCTAATACTTTTCAATAGGGTTCTTATGCATTTCAACAAGGTTCTTAATCATTTTCAAGTGGCTCTTTTAATTCCAACAGGGTTCCTCTGAAATTAAAAATCTTTTTAAGATTCATATTGGTGACTATTCATTTTAGTGAGTCTCCAAGTAATTTTAATGGTATTCTTAGAAAATTGAATAGCGTTCCTCGTCCTATTAATTCTAATAGGAATCACATTAAGTCTAACAGGAAGCCAAGAAATTTTGAAAAGGAACCACATTGAATTTTGTAGGATTCCTATTGGTTCCTATTATTCTTAGTAGGGTTCCTCTTCATTTTAAAAGGATTCCTATCAATTGGTAATAGGGTACTTAAAAAATTTTACTGGGGTTCCTAATATATCCGATTAACGTCAAAGGGTTCCTGACCATCTTAATGGGACTCCTCTACCATTGCAGAATATTCTTATGAATTTTATAGGGTTCTTATTCAATGTAGAAGGATTCCTAATACGTTTTGTAAACAGGGTTCTTATGAATTTCAACAAGGTTCTCAATCATTTTAAAGCGGCTTCTTGTAGTTTCATAGGGGTCCATCTGAAAATGAAAAGGGCTCATACTTCTTTTTAGGATTCCTATTGGTTCCTATTCATGTTTGCAAAGTAATTGGAATGGTTTTTTCTGGAGATTTGAATAGCATTCCTGTCCCATTAATTCTAATAGGAATCACATGAATTCTAACAGGAAGCCTAGAAATCCGAAACACATTCATTTTTATGGGATTCCTATTGGTTCCTATTAATTTAGTAGGATTTCTCTTCATTTTCAAAGGATTCCAATAGGGTTCTTATGATTTTTAGTGGTGTTGCTTATAAATTCTAATTGATAGGACCCTCTTCATTTAAAAGATGCCTCTTAATTTGTAAAAAGGGTTCTTATGAATTTTAGTGGGGTTCCTCATAAATTGAATAGGATTCTAATTCATCATAATAAGATTAAGAGAAATATTAATAGGATTCCTATATAGATTTAATGGAATTCCCACATTCCCGTGAATTCAAAAAGGGTCCCTTTTCATTTTCACAGGCTCCCTACTATTCTTCATGGGGGGCCCTATTGTTTTTCTACATTTTAATAGCATTCCCATGACGTTTGATAGGGAGTTCCTCTGACTCAAATATGATTCCAAGTCATTATTCCTATTGATTCAATAAAGAGTCTTATTAATCTTAATAGGGTTCGTATGAATTTCATAGGGTTTTCGTTCAATTAAGAGGGTTCTTATTAAATTCATAGCTATGACTAAGTATGGATTTCTTACTCCGACACGGCCTCACGGTGGGTCATGGGGGTGGGGGTGTGAGCATATATATATATATATATATAGATCTTTCAACAACAGTTTCCCAAGAATCCGGCTCCGGTCTCATCCCGGGCCGAAAGTAATCCTAAACTTGGAGGAAACCCTCAATCATCCCCAGCCCTCTGATTCAATTCGACGCCGCTGTATCTGGGCATGCGGAGGGTTCTGAAAGGAGGCGAAAGGGTGGTTTCTCCCAGAGATTCATGCCGACTTAGCGCTAAAGAACGCTCAGCTGGATCTTCAATCCGCGACAGGACCTTGCAAAAGCCGACCACAGCGAAACACAAGAGATGACAAAGCTGCATGTTGATGCCGATCGGAGCACATGACTCTCCATGCGTGATCGCACCAAGTTCAACAATCCTTGACATCTCACCCAGATATCGTCGGCGGCTTTGGTTGCTGCAATTGGAAATTCTTGAGCGCAGCTACTCTACTCCGAGGGGGGGGACCAGAAACGCCTATTCACAGATGCGTGAATGCAAGGGTGTCCCTTGCGCATTCATCAAGTGCAAATGCCCATGCGTCTGTTGCTGAACACTGCCTTGACTGCAACTGTGATTAATGTAGGCAATGCATCGATCTTCACAAAGCAATACCCGGCAGGCGACGATGGTTGCCGGTGCAGGTGTTTCCTTCCTTGTGCTCGTGGCCCTGCTTGGCATGTGACGTGCTGAGTTGGCCTGATAGCTTCGTGTGGGCATTGCGTCGGTTTTTGAAGTATATTGCAGTCCTATACATTCGCATAGAAGCCCCATAATCGCCATCGTCTGGCGATTTGCTAAGTACTGGCAGTACGGGAGAGGCTATTGAGATAGATGTGTTGTTGCTAGGCAGGGTCTTGTCGTCGTGCAATTGCCATGAAGCATGCTGAATGAACCACTTGGAACGAGTCCATGTGGGTTGCTCCTGTTTATCCATTGCAACGAAGGGATCCTCAGTCACCGAACCGCACGTGAGGTGTCTCGTCACCTGCTGCACGGCCCTTTTCAGCGATGAGGAGCCAGACGTCGCCGCGGCTGCAGCCAAGGCAGTTCTCACAATCTGCACTCCATCCAACGACAGAGCCTGTCGCGTGTGCACCCATGTCCTGCACCCATACAGGTGTGGAGGGACGAAGCAGAAAGGGCTTGGGGAGGGCAAGTAGGGCCCTCTAGCAAGAAGACTTGGCAACTTTGCTTTCCGGTCCCTGGGAGGAGGCGGTCGGTACTTTGAATCTGGTGGTAGACTGAAAAACCTCACAGAAGGCTCTCCGACAGCCGAAGTTAAGCTCTGGCCGTCTCTTGCTGTCCGCGTTGCCGACAGGTCCGTTAGTGTTTGCGGGGCTTATACATCTTTCTGGTGCTGTGGCCGCGATGCCGCGGCGTGTCTGCATGGGCCCCAGTCTCAGCAACGAAACGCACCTGAAAGCGCAGGTGGCGGCGAAGAAACGCCAGTGAGAGGACCATGTATATACATGGATGCTTAATGCAGGAACCTGGGCAGCACATCTTGAATCTTGTTATTGTTTCCACACAAGGCTTTGCGACTTTCAACTAACTGAACGCTAATACGGCTAAGCACCTCACAGCCGCAGCCTCCACAACTTCCAGGGTGACTTTAAACTTGTTCCGTGCGAAGCATGCCAGTGCATGGAAAAAGTCAAGCACAGCACGCGGCAATGCCGGATAGAGCTCAATCTCAGTAGTCTACAGTAGGGCTATGTTGGTTGACTGGCTAGCAGCTTGTGAGAGGTTTGTGTAGATCTGCGAGCGCTCCACCGGTGCAGAGTACTCCGCAAGGGCGAGTCAAGCATACTATAGCAGATTCATATATAGGATGGACGACAGATTGCTCAGAGCGGCTGAACGTTTCAGGGCATGATGCTTGGTGAAGCTTTGGCTCTGCGTCGTCCCATCCTCCGCGCTTCCCACGCCATGCCACGTTCGAGCCGCAGTCTCGTTTGCCTGGCCCTGGTAGCTGCAGGCCGTGTGAAGTTGCCGCATAGCTCAGCATGCTGTTTGGCGACATTGATGCCCAGAACGGTGCAAGATTCTGTCAAATTGAGTCTCGATCTTTGGATCTGAGAATCCTCAATTCCAGAGTCAGGTTTCACGATGGCTGGATTGCAATGAACAGCATTGCGCAAGTTGCCTTCCAAGATTGGAAAATGCCGCAGTGTTGCAGGATACGTGTCTACCCGGCTCGCGACCTTCGTGGCCACCCCAGCACCCTCCGTCCCGAAAGCTCCTCGCACGCAGCTGACGCAGCTCCAGGCGCAAGAGAGTGTCCAGCGAAGCAGTCATTGTCAAAAGGGGAGCTTGCAGAAAGGCTTTGGCGAGCTTTCACGACGTTTTTTAACTTCATGAGCCGAAGTCCAACCCCTTCGGAGGCGCGAGGCGGCGGCGAGTACGATGTCAGCAGCAGCCTGAGCTACACAGGACGCAGACAATCTCAGCCCGTGATCCGTGAAGGGCAGGTGGAAGACCATCACGTCCTTATAATCCCCTGGAGAGTGATGTAAAGCGCATGCTCATTGCTCCAATCAGTCGGGCCGAGGTGATGCAGACATTCAGGCCTTCTACTCCTCTTTGCTGACAGGCAGCGGAGGCCTACTCAAGATTGGAGGGCCAAGCTGTAAGAAGCAAGCTGCTGTACACATGGGGTGCTCAACAGAGTGCAGTTGAAGCTTTGCTGAGTCTGCATTGGCATGCGTATACGGCATACACATAATTTGTGCTGCTGCGAGTCCAAAAAATAGACCAGGGCCATAGTAATCCTAAATGGAACGCCTCGTGCGGCATGCAGCCTGTATATAAGAGCAGCGCCCCGAGATCTCATGAGCTAATTGGGCTATACTTGACATAGCACCTGGCCATCTACTCGGCCGAACACTACCTTTTTTCCTATACGCCACGGCAGCATACTGCAGCCTCTTTTTCGCTGAAAAGGCGACCCTCCGAAAGGCACTGTGCTGTCCGAGCTGGTAGTCAAGCTCCTTGGCCAGCACTGGCTCCAAGTTTCCGACTTTGCTGGGTATCCATGGGTTTAGGGTTTAGGGTTTAGGGTCTAGGGAGTCAGAGCTTGAGCCTCCGCTAAGCCGCGAGGTTCTTTCACGGCGAGTTCTTGCCTCAGGGCTTCAAGCGCTACTCTGGACTGTGGAAGGGCCCTCCCCCAGGCCAGCCTTTTTGAATGAAATCGGTGCCGAACATATGAGCTGCAGCATGGGTTGCGTTCTAAATTCGCGTATTCTTTCAGCTACTTTAACTTACGTTAATAGGCTTGGGCGGTATATTTTCATGTCTCTCCTCTAAGGCGGCATGCCAGCAGAGCCACTGATACCCCATTGTGGCGCTAGGAAAATGGTAGGCTCGCGTTAGGTAAGAAATTAACAGATGTTACATTCCCATGCCACCATTTCAAGGTGCACCACACACACGAAATCAGTCGCTGTAGTTGGTTGAACAACTCTGTAAAGGCGAGAGCCTTTCATAAACACATGATACGTTCAAAGGGTAAAGGGTGTTGGCCACAGCTCATATGGTCAGTGGCTGCCTCCAACATTGACATGACAAATCATGACAACGACAACAGGACTCTAGGACAGTGTATCATAGACCTCGGCACATAAACGTCGCTGCGCGACTTTCAGCTCCACTCCGACATCAAACGTTCTACAGAAGTTCCTTTAGCTTCGGAGATTTTCGCGAAACCACGAGCGCTGCCATGTGTAGGCGTTGTTTCTGACTGTGAAGTCTGCATGACAACGCGGGCAGAAAACCCCCTGCTCTTTATTTCTCGCGCGGAAAATGGGAGCTACGTCTGGATGATCGCCACGTCAGGAACCATCGGCAAGAAGGACATCGCCGTGGGCGTCATGGGTCTCAAAGCGCAGATGGCGAATCCCATGTTCGTGACCAAGGCCCTGTCGACTGAGCTGGGCTTGAGGAACCACTTGACTGTACAAAGCCTCTACAAGCCAAACTCTTGTTAAAGACCCATTTGGGCTTCAGGGTGGCGTTGGCTACGGCGTGGATGAGACGCAAAAGGTGGCAGACGCTTGGAAGATCCCAGTTTCCAGCGCTGGTCGATTCCAGGTGTGTTTTGCTTGTAGCTACGTGTACTGGCAGTGTGGCGACAGCTCGCATAGAAACACCGCGACAGCAAATCTGAAAGTCCCGATAGTAGCGAGGCGTTGTTTCCTTCAGCGGCTGATGAGCATTAGCCTGAGGATGATGGCAAGGGATGGGTGTGGCTGGCAGCTGAGATGCTCCTTGCTTAAAAAGTGGAGTGTAGCAGCGAAGTGAAGTGCATGACTCACTTACAGGCTTCCTTGTTGACAAGGTTGAACACAAGCTGAACCCAGAAGTGTCTGCAGCCATCAGACATCCAGAAATCACGAACCCAACAGTCGCACTTCGGTCTACGGTCACAGTCTCCCCCCCCCCCCCCCCCCCCCCCCCCCCACACCGAGGAGGCCTTTAAACTTCCCTTAAAAAACTACCAAGACGAAGCCACATCCTAAGCGCCACCCCCAAGTAGGAAAGCTGTGAGGAGCCCGGGTGGCCTGGCCTTGGAGCTCTTCCAGTCCGTTCCCTATGGCGCCTGAACCACAAATTTGCTTGGTTTTAGGGATTTAGGGGGCCAGGTGCTCCAGAGCATAAGTCTCAAAAGCAGGTTCCCAAAAAGATGGTTCCTTCTCCGAGCTTTTGCGACGCAACGAAGGCAAGCGTGCCCTCCTGGTGGCGAAGCAAAACAATGTCGACGAGCTTTTCAACTCAGTACTCAGGCTGCAGGTTGCTCGCGAGAGCCAGATGTGCAGCAACATTGGCTCCGGATCGATGTGCCTCAAACCCATGCAGTCAGCAAGCGACTCAACTGTAATCAAGGGTCATCGGAGCAGCCTGCCAGGTAAATTGGGATGTTGCGCTGGCCAACGTTGAGCAGCCAGGCTTAATTATCTTGCAGCGCCGATGAGCACATTCAAGCTCGTTCTGATATGTGCATGGCACCAACATCTCGCCTCATCTGAGTCTTTGACTTACAAATGTTTGCCAGAGCTTTGAGGAAAACCTTCGGTGGGCCTCAGATCAAGCAGCGCTGAGTCCGGCAGTGCTGGCGAACCCGCAAATGCTCCTCATTGCTCGTCGGCCTTAATTTTTACTAGGACTCCGTCTGATTCTGCGTGTGGCAGTCAAGTCTCCAGACAGTATATAGTAGAGAAGTCTGTGCGAACTACTTGCGGATCAAAAAGTGATACGTGGGTATCGAGTCCTGGTCCCACAGACATGTATAAGGGCGTGTGCAAGCACATGGGTTCACTTGCCCTCATGTCTCATGTGTGTTGCAGCATTTGCTGTTAATGTGTACGCTGTATCTTTTGCGCGACACTTTCACATGGACCCGTGACACTCAGATCTCCGGAAACCTGACAGAGGTTGAATCCTTAAATCGGGTTGTTTAGTGGTTCATGGAAGGAGTGTTCTGCTGCCTGAAGAACCATGGGTGCGTGAAGCAAGTCTGCAAGTGATGTCTTGTGGATGCATATAACAGTATCAGCTTGTGTATAGCTCGGCAAGACACCTCTGAAGAGCAGCGATGGCAGCTATCGCCGAACTGGATGCCAGACGTGAGGCAGCATCATGCCCACCATGAATCCTTGAAGCTATCTGTTTGTATGGGAAATAGCGGGGACAAGACAGTAGGTTGTTTGATTCGATTGGATGTGGATAATTAAACCGCTGCTCACACCTTCCTTCGAATCTGCCAATGCTGTGCAAGCTTGTTCAGGTCCCCCCTCCCCCCACGGAAAAGGCAGCAGATAATCTGTGCTGTGGCTCCGTCCTTACCCCAGCTAGCCGACACTTCTTTGGCAGCCAAAGCTGGCATTTGCTGCTCAGTGGCGCCGAACACCTGCCATCATCCCCTTCAAAGACACGAACTAGGCCAGGAATAGGCCATAGCCGGTATGGAAACGCCACGCCCTTATACCACCCATCGAATGCCGCCGACTGAGAGAGAGAGAACGTCCCACTCAAAGGCGCTCCGGGCGCTCCGTTGTAGTGCCGGCCACACCCTTGAGCTGGCGCGGAGCACAGAGGGCTGCAAGAAAGCCTCTATCTAAACCCTGATTAGAGTGCACATGGACTGAAGAGAGTTGGATTGGTTGTTCCACATCGCTTTGGCCTCCACCTCACAACCTGGAGCTGTCGAGATGTTTAGGGGCTGAGGCTGGTGTGTTGCCACGGTTTTTCAGGTGCTCGCTCTGAGCGAGCAGGTGTGGGAAAAGCTGTGGCGGACACATCAATGTTGATGCAATCATGAGGCCAGCTGCGACATCGGCGCACAGCTGTGCGACAGGCCAGCGGCTGTTTGCAATCACCCACAAGCCCCCCCACTATAGGCGATACGATCAACTGGGAGTCGGGGCGGACAGATTGGGCTCAGGAGAAGAACTATTTGTTGGCCGGAAAAGGAGCAGCTCTGGTGTGAATCCATATACCCCCCCCCCCCCCCCCCCCCCTTGCAGGTGTGAGCGGCGCATTGACTTGTGCTTCACCTACCGCTGCAGGAGCGAACCACATTCAATCAATGGCATTGACGTCAAACGATTGACTTACATTGTGAAATGCATATACCTGTATTGCAATGTCTCCCAGGTTCTCCTGCACTTCCGCAGTGTGTCGGCTCTTTTCCCAGTCGCCTGCTAGCATCATGGCGAAGGTTGCTGTCATCGTGGGCGCAGCCTCCAAGCATGACAAGGTCGGGAGCCAATTGCAAGTTGGAAGGATTTGCAAGGCTCAAGCTGCAAATCGCAATTGTTTGTTTGTGTTTTTTTTAAATTGTGTCCACCCTGGCTATCCGAGGATGGCACCGACGTGGACTTGCCTCCAGCCAGCCGCTGGGGCCTGGGAGGTGCCCTCTGCCTCCGTTTCGCGCAGGTGGGTGCTTCTGAATTTTGTTTGTGTTGTGGGCAGGCTCCATGGGATGCAGACCTGACACTTGGCATGTAACTTCTGAAAGGGCGGCTTCCACGTCGCGCTCCTTGGGCGGCGCGTTCCCATCCTCGATGGGGTTGCCAAAGAGGTGCGGTTGTCAGAGAGATGTGCTACAAGGCACTGGTCAGGTCGCATCGTCGTTCCCTTCTTTCTTGCAATCTAGTAATTTCCAGTAGTGCTGCCGCATCAAGGATGTAAGATCAGAGCTGCTCAGGCTTGAGAAAGTCCTCTGGGGAGGTTTGCATGGAACCCGGGTATGCGAAACTAATCGCAAACATGAAGTGTAAGGCAGTCATATATGTGACCAGTGAGCAGTTGTCATGTAGAAGCAGGTGCAAGCCATTGGCGGCACAGCAACTTGCATTCAGTGCGACGTGGAGGACGGCTCATGGCTCTGCCACTTCGTTCATTTGCGTGCCAGGATACTGGTGTAGGTAGGACTCGATTCTTCGAGGCCTCCGCCATTTGGCTTGGGCAAGTGCATGAAAATGTATCTACTGTATTTAGTTGTTCCCTTTGACTAGGATGGAACAGTGAAACCGAAGGCTCTGGGCTTCCAGCGGCGCTAAGTGATGCTAGGTGCTACATAAGGAAGCCGCCACGAAACCAGAACAAAAAGCGGCTGATGCAGGACAACGCGAGCGTGAAGAGCGCTTTCGACGCGGCGAAATCACTGGGAACTGTGGAAGTGGCGCCTTTGATGCCATGGTCATCCATCAGCCTGCGCGCACTTTAGAACTTTTAGAGAAAGAAGTCTTACTGTAGTCCGCAGCCCGATGTTGTCGGCGTGCGTTTCAGGCTTGGTCGGGGGTGCACTGTCGCATAGGACAGCTTGGATATGGCCCAGGTGGTCTACAACGTGGCACCTCCCTTTCCTCCGGGCTGTGACTTCACTAACCTCCCCATGGCTGAGGCTTGTCGTGCTGAGAGGTTCGAGAGCTTTGCAGAACGGAGTCCGGGTAGCAAAGTTTGCACCAAAAAATATCACCTCTCTAATCAACTTGCTTGTCGTTGATGCATGACAAAAAGAAGCCTTGCACAGAGAGACAGAAAGATGTTACTTGGAAGCTGCTTCTCTGGCCCGCCACCCAAAAGGTTGTTGACCCAGAGTACTTCACACGAGCCTTCAACATCGGTGTCAGCGGATGTGCGCCTCGCCTTGACAGATTCTGATGGAATGGGCAGAACTACAGACTCGACCCAACTTCCGACATCCTATAAACCGAAGTCGAAGCTGCCACTTGTAACGCCGACTTCGGAAGCGCGCTTCTCATCAAGGTGTGCTCCAGTTTCGTGTTTCTTGCCTTCGCAGCATAAGATTGCGTCGACATGTCGAACGGCCAGGCTGCATCAAATGACTTCTTGGACATGCAGTGCCTAGCAAAACACGAAAGACACAGGCAGTCGCAGGCGTCGCTTTTGATGCCGAGCGATCCGCTCCAAGTAGAGCTCGCGACCCATGTACTCGTATGGGTTCACCTTGCAGACCTTGCACATCTACTCTTGTCGTTTTCGTCGGGCATCTGGACTATCCGAAGAAAGTGGCTCGAGGAAAATAGGTTGGGTTTGTTGGTTTGCTTTCGTCCAGGGCGTCAACCAAGAAGCATCCTGATGCTTGAGACTTTTGGCCCCCGTGGAGCCGTGGCGTACCTAGGTCCGCTGCGTGCGCGAGATTGCGCCGGACATGATGGAGTGCCCAACCAGCACAGGTTTGGTCGCAGTTCAGTTTTTACTTTGTCGGAGGGTTTAGGGTATGTGCTTGGCTCAGCTGCATCGAAGCTGCTTGCAGCGAATGTTGTGTTACTACTGCTAGTATCAGCTTCGAGTGTTGTGTTGTTCCCCCCACATCAGGGCGGCGAGCGAGAGCATGAGAGGAAATGTGTTGGTATGTCTTGTTGAATGCTGGCATGCATGCTTGTATTCTGACATATCTATAAAGAAGTGCTCCCGAGGCGAGGCCGCGGCACAATCCTCTTGAGCGGTGCGACAATGGCTTTACGCGGAGGCTGCAGACAGTTTGAGGTGTCGCACAAAGGCAGACATTGGCTGGGGGAAACATGTCTTTGAAGCCGAGCTTCCAGCTCATGCACTGTGTGAGCACCGCTTTGCGGTGCCTGCCAGGCCCGAAATTTGCGTGCATGGCCCCCATCAAGGCGCGTCTACTGGGCCAGATTGAAGGCATACTGCAACATCCTGCAGCACGCATACCCACAGACAGCAAACCTTTGGCAAGCCAATTATAGGTTCCGATTTTGAAGGGTGTCGGCCCAAAATCTCCCAGACACAATAAAGCCTCAAAGTGCACATCCGAGCCGAGCAGGTAGCCGCGTCAAGCTTGGTCAGTTCATGTACAGTACGAAACCTAACGCAAAGTGAAAGGGTACACATGGCAAATTGTGAGCACAGAATGTGGAGGCGGCTTTGCGGTCTTATGGTCAGGCGATGTATCCCGGCTTTCAAATTTTTCAAAAGTTGTCAGAGATTCAGATTGCAGGTGTTGCGTGTGAGGTTTAAAGTCACGTCTTCCTGTGCTCCTAGGTATCAGACCTATGCCCCGAAGGGTGTGCATGTGGCCCACGTCGTTATCGATGGGGTCATCGAGTCTCCGAACACGAAAGCCTGGGCTGACAAGGCGAGGTGCGTGCGCAAGACAAGTGGAGATAAAAGAAAGATTAGAGAATAGCTTCGGTTGTTCCTTCACATGTCTTCGTGAATGCATATACTATACAAGTGTGTCAGCAATGTGCACATGGGACAGACCTCCCTGCTGATGATAAAAAAATCCTTGGGAGCAGGGTGCCAAGAATTAGGGCTCGTCCACGCACCCTTCCACTACGGCGTGTCAAGTGTCACGAATCGGATGGTGCGAGGTGATGCTGCAGGATCCTGCAGACCTGGCCGATGCCTTCTTCGCGATGCATGAGCAGAAGCCCTCTGCTTGGTCCTATGCGCCCTGGATACACGGGACATTCAGAAGCCTGCCCTCCCACCCACGTTGCCCACCATGCCAGGCCTTGCCCTGTTGCAACTGCCAAAAAGGAACCATAAAATAGCATTGCGTTATTTCCAATTCGGTTCCAGAAGTCGCAGCAGGCCACTTGACCTCCAAACGGCAGCCATAACCTAACCCCCAAGGAGATGCAGCTGACTCCGTGCAGGGAGTCCGTCGGAATGCGCCTGTGAGCCAAATCGGGCCCGAGCAGGTTTCACGCAGAAAGCGCGGAGTGTCTTGCGTCTCTGCAGCAACCGCAGCTGCAATGCAACTTATTGACAGTGTCTTTGCACATCATTCCGGTCATTCTGGCTCCCCCAAACAGTCAACATATTCAAAGCCGATGCGGGTGGGGGTCTGGGTGTCCGCAGAAAGAAACCGTCGGGCATGCAGGAGCTGCGACTTCGACCTTTGTGAGCGGTGCTTTTCGACTGCGAAGAAGGTGCGTAGGGGGGGGGGGGGGTGGCTCGAGGTTCTTGCTTTGTGAAGAGGCTCGGTGTTGCGTCCGTAAATGCACTCGTGACACTCTGGACATGCCATTCTGCCCCAGTGTGTACAAGGCAGGCTTCAGAAGGCCTGCAACGCACTTCTTCAAGCATTGCTGGCTTCCACCTTGTGAGGCATATTGGAAAGCCACCCAGGAGGTCAGTTTTGGGCACCCTGCACGCTGCTAGATTGGGCTGCTTGGTCAGTGAGTTCCCTGGCAGAGAAGGAGACTGGAAGTTACATCTGCGCAAGTACACGTAGCAACGCTGCGAGATCACCGCGCTGAAGACAGGCGTTTATGCAGGTTAGACGGTTTGTTCCGCAAGATATTCTAGTTGGCCTCAGCCGTGCGATGCGCCCGTCAGCCGGCGCTGCCCACACCTGCAAGAATTCAGCAGCGTTTGAATTCATGATCGAGCTGCCAACCACTTCCCAAGCCAAAGTGTGGTTTGTGAGCTCCTAAGACTTAAGACCCTTCCCACTCTTCCAGAGCATCTACTACAACTAGTGCCAAGCCCTTAAGCCCTACACCGCTTACACCCTGTAAGACTCTAAGTCCGTGAGTACTGTGACATGTTCTGCATGCTCGGGACCCTAGTGGCCTGCTTGGCTGCGGTGGCAGCGGGAGAATGCGATGTCCGGACCTGACGTGGATGTGGGCCACACATGTATGACGATATGTGAGTCAGCAACGTAGATTGTGTGAGCGAGAGTTACGGAGTGTTTTCTGGAGCCATCGTGGCCGTTTCCCACCTTGCGAAACATGACTGTACCATGTGCCTGAAGTCCTAGATGAAAACAATCATATCGTGCACTTGATGTGGAAAGTCAGGCGCAACAAGCAGCAGTGCGCATCTCCCTGGGGGTCGAGGCCTGCAATGCAGTGCGGCTGGGTTAACGAAAGGCCCGTTAACGCCCCCCTTATCTAGATTGGGCTCATTGTTGGTGCGCGGAAGCCAAGCTGCCTCGCTGCAGCATTATCAGAATTGCAGGTGCTGAACGATCAGCTTGGCGCTGACCGTGTATTCATTCTGGGAATGGAGCAACGCGGCAGCAAAGACACCCTGCACGTCGACGGCCGCTGTAGTGACTCAGTAGTAGGTGTTGATCCCTTTGAAAATGCACTGACGATTGCCACAGAGTTGCACGAGATGCAAGATGCCTACACGATGTCTGCACGTTGCACACTTACCATGGCATGGTATGGCGGGTTAGTCCACTGCTGAATCTGGGAGTGCTCAAGGCCTGACCAGGACAGTCAGAACAAGCCTGTCGGCTGAAAGTTACTGACAGTGGCTTTGCGTGGGTTCGGTGTGGATGTTGAATGCACGTGAATACACTTGAGTTTGGGTGTTCCACAAGGGATTCCTAGGATGTGGACAGTGGGGGGGGCAGGCGTTGTGAATGAACAAAGGTTTCAGGCGTCGCCGAGAGAATATTTTAGGGGGCATGTTTCACATGTTTTGGGTGTGGGAGAAGCCTTGGTCTCTTGATGTTCAGACAGATTGCCACCGTAAGCTCGAAGCCGTTCAATACCTCAACAGGCTCCTTTGACCATCGACTTCAAAGTTTCTTCCCTATACATGTCCATCTGATCGCCCATTCGCCCAGGGTCATCGACGTGACGGCCTGCGTGCCGCTGCGATGCGCCACAAAGAACTTCGTGGCCGGGTCCGAGCACCTCGCTAAGAAGCTTTTGCTGTCCGGTTGACTGTAGTGTCGGCCCCAAACCCAAGTAAGGTTTCTGTTCGTGTCCTCCCCCTGCCATGGCGTCATACAGTCAGTCCGGCCTTTATGCTTTATGACCGTTGCGCATGTTGAGGGTTGTGATGCTTGGACATGTTGGAGCG
Source organism: Symbiodinium natans (assembly GCA_905221605.1). NCBI lineage: Eukaryota > Dinophyceae > Suessiales > Symbiodiniaceae > Symbiodinium > Symbiodinium natans. The sequence goes on from CAJNDS010002215.1 coordinate 395,451, forward strand.
ATGTGGGGTCTACTTCCATTCCGGGGGCAACATTACGTAAATCAAGTTTCAGAAAAACAAGAATAAGTAGTAAAATACAATACTGACATATTACCATATCAACAATAATCTTAATATCAACAATTATAATAACACTAGCAATCATAGTCACAATAAGCATAGTAATCATAAGAATCAAAATAATAAGAAGCTTCCAGAAAGCCCGCAAGGTGCAGGGAGATTGCCTTAAGTCTGCTCGAGGAGGGGAGGGTCAAGTCAGTGAAGCATGACTGAAGCTCTCCGTTGCATGTCACCATTTTCTGCCCACCTCGAGTTGTGTAGTTTCTGCACGTCATACACCCCGCGTTTACTTCAGGAGCTGCGAGACCAAGCTAGCTTGCAACTGCCTGGTGAGGCGCTGGCCTACAAACGTTTAGTACAGGTTGCTTGTCATGCTGACGACATCTCGTCCTGCTCGCCTAGCCAGTTGACTGTCTGTATGCCTTTCCGCTACAAAAGGGGGGTCCACTTGCCGCTGCAACGTATGAATGAGTTGTGACAAAATCACTCAACACGAAAGCCTGCCCAACTCGGGTTTTGCACCAGGACGCTGACGCCAAGCCACCATGGTTGGATGGAATCCGGCCCCAAGAAGCAGGACACGGAAATCAAGTGGGTCCATACTCCATGACTCGATGAAGTTCGATGCTTTGCTGCGGCATGATTCCATCGTTAGAGGACACTGCCTATTAAAGACCAAGGTGAGACATGCTGCTTGTTAAGCTTAACACAGCTGCGCATCTTCCGCATGATCTTGACTACCTGTCCATTGTTGTACTGTAAGGGCTGCGCTTCGACCGCCTTGGCCCGGCCCAAGGTTGTAGCTAGCCCATTTACTGAATTGACCTCCTAAAAAGTCCTAGGCAGGTGTCGGGTTCCCCTCTCGCCAGCAGTGAGGGTCGCTAGTTGCTGGCGCGCTAGGTTGGTATTAACCTGCTTGTCGGGCCTCTTTCCTCCGGTTTCTGTTGTCCGGGGGGGTGGGGATGATAACGTGTGTTCCTACGGAGACCTGCCCCAAAACACTTGTATCTACCTCGCTTGCCTCTTGGAACAAGACGCGCTGTAACAAGCGTGCAGGTCTTTCGTGAACATGCCCAAAAGCACTGGAATTTGTTCTTCTGCCAAAGCCTTCGCAATTCACGGAACCCTGGCATGAGCATTCATGCAGTGTACAGAGTCTACAGTCTACAGCTAGAGAGCATATCTTCCACCACGGCAGTCCCCCATCGCAAAAAGCACAAGCTTTAAGTGGCCCAGACACCGGCAGCCGCACCTACCTGGCACTGCGGGCAACGGCTGCTGCATCTTCGCAGCGGGAAGGCCCATTCCTCACATTTTCGGCGTGTGTGTGATCGACCCTTCCTTCGCATCTGCAAGGCTTCGAAAGAAATACTCCAGACGATCGGTCGAGTCCACAAATAACTCCGAGTCCATTCCACCGAAACCAGTGGAACTGGCCTTGGGGGGAATTCACCTCCAAGATGGAAGGTCCCTTCGGGCGCGTCGCTGTCGTCGGAACGCACGGGGTGTTGTCCGTGCTTGCCGCGCAGTATTTGCAGCCCGGGGCCAAGCAGAGGAGCAAGAACATCGATCTTTTTTTACCTTGGCTTTTGCACAGACGTGCCCTCATGCTGTCTGAGGAACTGAGAGGTTTATTCGTGCACGACTAGGGGGCTCTCAGCCTTTCTTTTGCCCCATTGCAGGCCCTTTTGCTGAAGAGAAGTCTTGCGTGCTTAAGCTCGTAGGAGGCCACGGAGCGGACAGCTTGAAAGGACGAAGCTTTGAAACGAGCAAAGCAGCAAACCCATGTTTGACGTTTAAAGATGTCCCAGCAAATGAGCATGCCATCACCACATGACATTCGATTTCCGTCAAAAAGATGCTTTGCGCCAAAGCTCTCAAGCCAGCTTGTATCCATAGTGGGTTTGGCAGATGCAGGCTTTTAAGGTGTGGCCCACAAGACTCTAGGACTCTAGGAAGCAAGCCCAACTCTGCAATGTAGTTGGCAGGTCCCACCCGGACCTGGAGAGCACATATACCGAGAGCATGGCATGTGACTTGCGGGCGAATAACATAGGGCCCCTGCGAAGAGCCAAAGTAGCTGCACAGCAACAATTTGTGTTTTTACGAACATCGTCCCGGATGAAGAAGAATTGAGCAAAGTAGCCACTCAGGAAGGCTGCGCAGCCAGTGGATCTTCACATGGCTCTCTATGGCCAATGCCAGCTGTGCGAGTCGTCTCAGTTGCTGACTCGGACGTGTGGTTCTCCTTGACTCATCTTATTTCATCTTGCTCCTCATGCATTAAGTTTTGTGGCGACAGGAGGAGGAAGAGAAGTTCTCATGGCAGGGTCTTCACTCCGTTGCCGCTCCGAGGACTTGCCAGAAGCACCATGTCCCTAGCCCTTTGGATGCGGGCTGCGCGTGGCTTCACGGCTGAAGATGCAGATTGCACACATTGTGTTTTGTGGGCCACGAAGCAATACTCTAACCATACTGGCAGATTTCCGGCAAGATGCAAGAAACGATTTGCATGCTACAAGCATGTGCATGTCATCCTTCTTCATCCGCGACACTGATGCCTACATCATTCCTTACAAGCCTTTATTGTAGTAGTTACTCGTTCTGTACTGAGCAATCTCGCAGGAACAGTATGTTTGAGGAAGATTAGTTTTCATTTTCCCACGAAATCCTCTGAGGGCAGCTTGTCAAGGCTGATGCAAGGTTTCAACGCAATGCTGCCAATACATGCACGTGTCAGGGCGTGACGAAGTCCAACACTTAAACACAGTCAGTACTCGCAGCCTCGTAGCTACCTTGCCCATACTAAACATTTTGAAGTTACACCGCATGAATCCTTTTTGTTCAGGTCCCATGGCCACGGCAACCTTGAGGAGGAGGTGACTGGGGCAGTGCAGGCAGGAGCACGTCATACAGACAAGCACCCGTCAGGTCCATGAAAGAAAGGTCATGAAGATGTGATTTTAAGGTCGGGGGCGGAGCTCTTGAGCAGGGTTTGGGATCCAGCTTTGCTCTTCTGTCGAAACCTTATCTGGCTGCTATTCTGGCACAACCGAAAGATTGGATGCGCTAAGACTCTAGACTCTAGACCAAACAAATGCAAGCAATGTCTGGGGCTCTTGTGGAGGAGTGGCATTGGAATGACGTGCTGGCCAAGACTAGGGGCCATGTAGCGTCACTTGCTTTGGCACTGTGCGTGTCTACTCGGGCCCCTTGGCAAGAGGCATTTCTCCGCATCGAGAGCAACCTCGCCGCGGTGGTGTGCTTCCAGCTTCTTGTTTGTTCAGGGCCAGGCTCTTGTTGGTGATGCCCTCGAAAGGCACACTGACTGTTATTGAAGTTCCTAGCTAGGAACCATCTGTGCTGCCAGCAGAAGCTGCAAAGTTCGAGAAGTCGGTGATTCCATCAACACATCTTGAAACGATCTCAGGCTTCTCGTTTGCCACTTCCTCTTCGCTACCCTTGCAGCAACCGTGGCGAGACTGCAGGCTGGACTTGGTTGTGGTCAGGGTGGGTGGATGGCCCATGATGGGCCTGCGGATACACAGGGCAGGTCAGGCTTGACGTGCTTCTGACGGTTGAGGGAAGCGGCTGCATTGGCCGGCCGGGAAAGTGGAAGCTCGCTTGTGCGTCATGGGGTCAGTTCACGGAATGTGCTGTATGCCCATCGTACCGGATTGCCTTCGGAGTTTCTGGCCACATCACAAGCCATGCCAGCACTGTGGACAGAGTACATGTGGAGGCACTCGTGGTCGTAGTGAGTCGCTCTGGTGATTGCAGGTCTCGCGGATACTCTGACAAAATGTATGGATAGCATGCGCCTGCTATATCTGGTCCCCCTCACGCTCTCCAGGTGCTTGGCATGAACCCTCTCCAAGGGGTCCCAAGCTTCATGGCAACGAAGCTCCTCGCAGCTCTGGATCAGAGGCACGGGGCTCAGAGCTTAGGCTGGCGTCGTCTCGACTCAGGCTTTAGTGGCCTCGTCATGCCCTGGCTCGGACTCTGGAGCCCAAGAAGGTTAGATGAATGTGTTGAAGTTAGAAGGGTCAACGAGTCACGAGGCAGTGCATGTGAACCTGCAGTCCTAAGTCTGCACGAAGCATGATCTCGCAGTGGGGCAGCACCCAGACTGGTTGCAGAGACGGAGAGCCTTCGATATCAACATCCCCATTCGCAGAGTGCCAAAGAGGGTCGCTGCCCGAATTCCCAGTTCAGCAGGCTGGAGAGCGGCGACTTGGTGCTGGCGTCAAGCTCGGTGACTTCCGCGCTCACGGCATACCACCTCAATCTTCCTGAGGACTGACATGGGAACAGTGTGGGAACAGTGCTCTCCAACTCGCCGCTTGTAATCGCTGTGGGAGCTCCAAAACTCCAGTTCCCCGCTGCGCCCTTTGGTCTGCACCGACTCTGAAGATGCTGTTCACCAGGAGATGGGCCCGCCGGCAATGCCTTTTCTGCCTGGTCCAGAGCCTGTTACAGGAAGCTCGCGTTGTTTCGCCTCCACAGTACCTGTACATCTTGAATCTTACTTGAAGTTTCCAGAATTTTCTGAACCGTTCCAGTGAGAGGGACTCTTGAGCCGAGAAGTTTTCCAGGTCCCCGCAGCTCCGAATCTGGGGGCTTGAGGCGCCCTGGCCCCAAGGCCGGGGAACCTTGAGCAAAACCTTGAAACCCCCTCATTTGCATCCTCTTCCGACGTCTTTATACTCATATTGTTAACCTTCGCTCTTTGATTTCGATGTGTCTTTCCACTCGGCAAGCTCTCCAGATATTGGTGAAACATGCAGCTCAGGCCAGCAGGTGCTGTTCTTTCGGACTGCCATGCTGATGAACAGTCCAGACACAGACGTTCTCGAGGACTGCCGGACTGCCGGCGCACAAGAGTTGCTGAGAATATTGAATGGTGCACATTGCTGGAGTCCTCATGAGCGTAGGTGACTTTGCCAAGAGATGCGCACCGTGCAATGTAGTCGCAGCTACATTGTAATGGCTTAGTAGCCTGTGCATGCCTGTGCACTATATACCATTCAGCAGTTTTTGGTATTCGTCGTCACGTCAAATGCGTCGCAGGCGACTGTGGGCAAGCTTTGGCCTTACGGAGCCCGGCGCCCAACACTCCACCTTAAGAGGTCATGGGCTGTGGCAGAGCCAAAGCTTCACAATATGGGTTAAGCTCTACATATACACATTTTTTCATATCATATATATATATATATACTAGAAAGAGACAAAGATAGAATGCAGGCAGAAAGAAGGAAGGCACTGCTGCACATGGCTCTTGAAAGCCCACCCTCGATTTTGCATCTTCACAGACCTGCCTGTCGGTCGCTCCACCCAACGCTGGGAGTTAGCTTCGGGTCGGGCCGGTGGCTACCTGTAGAGGTGCGCACCAGCAAGGCATCCTTACAACAAGGGTTGCAGATGGGCCCTGCCTCGATGCTGGTGTTCGCACTTTGTCTATTCACCGTGGCCGCTGTCAGGTCAAAAGCCAGCCTTCTGGGTGGGATTGGGAAGATCAGACTCAGGCGGGGGAGCAGCAAAGGCAACCACCATACCAGACCCTTTCCGTTGCTGGCCCAGGCATACCATACGTACAGCCGGAAGTGGTTTCCACGGAGTCCCACTCGGTTACATGCCCCAATACCAGTGACTCTCAGAGACATGAGCCATGCGAGGCAGTGATGTGCCATGATATGCTACTGCAGTCGGGTTTGGAGAGTTGTGGGGCAGCACTTAGCAGGTGTCGTGGGTCCAGCAACATCTCGCCGTTGTCTTCATCCCGGACCATCCGTTCACAAACGCTATTGCCACAGACTTCAGGGTGGGGCGGGGGTCCGGAGTGGGGAATCAACTCAGCGTGTCCAGCTGTCATTGACAGCTTTCATGCCGGATGTAGCAGCCTTCATATGTTGAAATTCCGCCATGCGACCTGCTTCGACAGCCCTGTTCATGGTGATGCAGCCATTTGTTGTGCTAGTGATCCACCTGTCATCCCAATCGTCCGGTGTTCCGTAGGATGGCCGGTTTGCGAGTGCTCCTCTTCACTGCAATTGTGGGAGTGCCTTGGGCTTGAGCATGTAAACCACGAGCGCTCGGTCCCGTGTAATGAAGGGAGGGGGTGGTGAGCCTGGCCAGAATCGCAAGTCAGGCTCCTGATGCCCGGGAAGCAACTGTGCACGACTCGCAACTTCCAGCCTAGGTAGATGCCACCTGTGTTGGGGAAAGCTGTGCACGGCGAACAGATGGACCCTGGCTCCTGCAGCAAAACAGCCGCCGGGGACAGCTTCAAACTACTGTGCAGGTGGAGTTTGTGCTTTTCTGCTTCGATGGTTGGACTGATTCTACTGATTCTCTGGGCTAGTCGTTCTGTCTCCAACTGAAGGGAGCACGAACAAATAGCATCTGAAACCCTTCCCTACCAGGGTTATGCTGGGGTACCCCTGAATCAAGAGGTGAATGCCACGCCCTCCGAGCTGATGCCTTGCCCCGGGGTGGCAACGTTGACCACGGCCTGCATGACTACGGCACAGTATGATGCAGCTTGGCCACTGCTTAGCCACGAAGCATTTCCAGCGACTTCTGATGCATGGCATTCTAAGCACAGTCTGCAACCACGGCGTGGACGCCACCTATTGCATGTAAGGAGATGGTGTCTGCTGTTCGTGGTCATTTGGAGAGCTTGCCAACAATCTGCACCGCCTCAGACTGCCCTCAGGCAGACTGGGCTGGCTGTGTGCTGCGTATGGCCGGGCACGATTTCATGGACTTTGCAAATGGTCAAGGTGGCTCGGATGCGTGCACCGACATGGCCGACGCCGACAATGGCGGGTTGTCTGCGTGCTTAGCCAATGGAGAGCATGGCATTTCACTGCAGGAGGTGTACCAGAACTACTGCACCAGCGTGTCTTTGGCGGACTTCTTGGTGACTGGCTTGTGTAAGTCAGTTTTCTCGAACCATTACATTAGTTTATGAAAGAGCTTCCTTGAACATTAACGACTAGCCCTGTTCCACAGCATTACTCGCGTCATGCTTAGGCTTAAACGACTCGATTCTTAAGGATTTTGGGCCGAAATCTTATTCCTGAAGACAACCTACTTATGCATGTATACACATGACCGCAGGCTCTGTGCAAATACTTTTTGTAGATGTCTACAAGATATCCATTCTGCAGCATACATGACATTGAGCCAAAAAAGCTGGTTTACTTCTTTTCAGCACGGAACCATGGAAGCCAGGTGATTGCAGCAGAGGCCGTCATCATGTCCACCAGAGCTCGGCATGAAGTCGCAAATCCGGCGGCTCCCCGGCTGGACTTGCGCTCATCCTTTCGATTCGGCCGAACGACTGCTCTCACCTGCGACTTCGCGGCTGGGCGCCTGCCAAATCCAGAGAATGGCTGCAATGCCGTGCAGGAGGGTGGGTGTTCCATGTCCATTGCAATGAGTCCGTTACTGCATGTATAGGCTGTGTATAGGGTGCGCCTGTATTAAACCCCGAGCATCTAGAAGCGGCCATAGGAGACATTCCTGGATGGCATGGGCTTGGACTGGACAGAGGCTGCGGCCTTGATGGGCGTCCACAGCTTGGGTCGTGCACAGGTGAGCAACTCGGGCTACCACGGCTGGTGGAGCGATCCTGAGAACTCCCGGCGCTTTAACAACGACTACTATGTGTCCTTGTTGGCAAAGGGCTGGATCCCGGAGCTCGCTGTGGCTGGCAATGTTGGCAAGAATCAGTGGGAGCGAAGTGACATTGGACGCGACACAACCTTCGATGGCCATGAGATGATGTTAAACACAGACCTGTGTCTGGCTTACAGCGAGAACGGCCGGAACGGAGGCCCAGTGCTGGCGACGGAGCACGACTGCTGCGCCTGGCTGACGTCCGACACCATTCAGGGAGCTATTGCAAACAACGGAGGCGAGTATTGCGGAGGCAATCCAGGGCGTGGAGAACGCGGCCAGTGCTGTGGCGACCAGGACGGTGACTGTGGCAACCGCGATGACCCCACCGGCCCAGCTGCCGATGCCGTGCTGCTCTTTGCTGCCAATGAGGCCGCTTGGCTGGAGAGCTTTGTCCGTGCGTGGACGGTCGCCACGGAGAACGGCCATGCCAATTTGCACGTTCTTGGCCAGTGCCCTGGCACCACAGCGGTGACGACCACAACCACCACGCCCAGCACCACACCAAGCACCACGCCCAGCACCACGCCCAGCACCACGCCCAGCACCACGCCCAGCACCACGCCCAGCACCACGCCCAGCACCACGCCCAGCACCACTCCCAGCACCACGCCCAGCACCACTCCCAGCACCACGCCCAGCACCACTCCCAGCACCACGCTGGCCAGCACCGCAACAACGTCTACGAGCACGAATCCGACCACCTCTGAGGCCACTTGTCTGCACCGGATCCTATGCGGCTCTTGCAGCATCTTCTTACCTAGGGCAAGTAATACAGCCAATTATACAGTGAGCACTACGCAGGCGACGACGAGCAGGGCAAACGTGGACCTGTTGCGCGGATTTCGGCTTGTGGATGGAGGATGCTCGGTTATTCCTCAGATGTCTTCTTGCTGCAGATCTGCTATACCGAGTTGACACGCGCTGAGGAATTGGCAGGGCCTGTCGTGGGGAAGATGCCGGTGATGATGATGCCGAGAATTTCGAGGCAGCATGCCCTAGTATCCATGCTGCTGCAATGATTGTTGCAAAGGCCAGAAGCATCCCCGCTACAGACTCTGCTGCCCTGACCACCAACCCCACAGGTAACCTTGCAGGCAATTTCGTCTGAAGAGCCATTGCAGTCAGAAGCCTGCTTTGCAGGTCGTTGCAGCAACAGACCTGCGAGGCGGGTGCACCAAGTGAATAAGTTTTGGTTTAATTTCTTCGGCTACAGTGATGTTACAGCTAAAAAGGGAATTTCAAAATATTAATATTGAGTAGTATACATTATATATATATATATATACATTACATATAGCCATTTATATATATATATAACTTATATATACAAACATATATACATACATATACATACATGGATCACGGACAGAGAGCGGCCGATCCCGCAACAGTCATGCAGTCTATAGCAGAATTTGCGCAACACGTGAACAATTGGGCAGTGTGGCGCTTGTAGAAGCTAGAAGTGTTTCTGAAAACTTCCCCTGAGGTTGTCAGGAGTCATGTGCCAGCAGGGACGGGTGTGATGGTGTCTCCTTTGCCGGAACTCGCTGTGAGCTGTGGACCCTCGATCTTTCAAGATTCAGTATGCTCTGTGTACCACACTTGTTTTCGGACCTCGGAAGGTTCGTAATTGTAAACGCTTTGCGAATGCTGTAAACCGGATATTGGGAGCAGAGTCGGGCAAAACACATGCCCATGGTGTCATAGTTGGCGCAGCCGTAGCCGGTGCTTTCACCTGTCATGCTAGACTGCTTCGCGGCTGGAAGCCCCCAGAGTTCCGAGTCCGGGTAAAAAGAGATGGCAGTCCTTCTGCACAGATTCATCTCAAATCAGGATGACCCGCGTGGAAGCATCAGTTGCAGACCCAACTTCCGCACCTTGGCTTTGCTTCTGTATGATTCAGTAATAATTAAAAAAGGACGAACAACTCTTCTTTTAAAGCTTGAAATTAAGCCTGCCGAGTTTCCGAGATCTCTGGGGTCCCCAGGTATGCTTGAGCTTCCGTCGCCGAGATGGTGGCGGCAAAGGTCAACGGCGGGAGAATGCCTAGGAGCAGAGTTCCGGTGAAAGGGCCAGAACGGAGGGGGGGCAATGGCCTTTCTCCGTTCTTGGAGCCCTTTCTGTACCTGGAGCCTGTGACCCAGAGACACTGAGGTTTCTGGGAGCTGCATGAATTTCTGGAACCGCGCGTGTGCACACCCTTGTAAAGCGGGATTTCGCGCGACTGGCCCAACTTTTCTACGCTGAATGCAGCTGAAAGCAAAGACGGCTGATCTCTGTTATCCGGAAAGGGGTCTTGTAGATGACGCTTGCATCTTCTTATACACATGATTCGCATCATACCTGAAAGGAAGAAGCACGGGCAACCACATGTCTGCCCTTCAAGTGTTGACATTATGTCCTAAGTCATCGATCAGCAGTCATAGCAACCATGTCTCTGGCACTCCTATGTAGCAACTCAGCTACGTGCTCGAAGCTGCATCTGACCTTCTTGCGTGCCAAGAGTCAGACAAGCTTGCTTCCCAGAAACAAACTCAGGGCGTCCAGACAGAGACTGAAGTTGGGATTGGAAGGGTCCTGGGAAGCAGGTCATCAGGACTGGGCAGCTCGCTTGCAAAGCGGAGCCCCACTCGTACGCCCGCGGTTCCATCAACGAGCACAAGGTTTTCTTTGAAAAAGTGGGACCTGGAGTCCACCCACACCACTGCATCTACAGCCGAGTGCGAAGTTTCACATGCCAGTTCCTCCAATGATTGCTGCAGATAGTTTTGAGAGGCTCTTTGAGAGTAGATATGCTCTTCCTGCAACTCTTAGTTTCTGCCTACTCCATTTGCTTGTTTTGTTTCTCGCAAGGTCACCCAGTGACCCCTTGCCTCACGCACTGTCTGTGATCGAGCCGAAGCCGTATGAGTACAACAATCGTTTATGCGTATGGACTATAAATATATACACATGTATAAGCAAATACCATATATATATATATACATACAATATGTATAATATAGATATAGGCACATAGGTAAACAATAGGCGGATAAGTTCGCATATATCATGTACTGAGTACATACATGTGCAGTGACAGCATGACAAACACCCCAGGTGAGACAATTCAGAGAAAACCTGGCGTCAAGGAGCGCACCTAATCCGGGTACAGCTCCCTTACAGTCACAAAGCGTTTAGCCGTGCAAGCTGGATCGCAGCTTCCGAGAGCAAAGAAGGTCACCGCCAGCAGCCGCAACGAGAGCTACGAACATTCAAAAGACAGCAGGAGACATTCGGACCTTCGACTGCTCTACGGATGCTCCGGCTTGCTACAATTAGGAGACCCCTATGTTTTAATGTAGGGCTGTCTCTTGACCAAGTCGCCTGGGAAGTGCCTGCAAATGCAACAACATTGCATGCGCTGCCCAGCCATGAAGGAGGAGGAAAGAAAAGGGAGCTCTCAACACGTGATGCCGCATGCCCTCATGTGCCCCCTCCCGCCCCCCCCCAAAGCCACCGAGCCACCTCCAGGCCGTAGAATTCCGAGCCACGCCAAACAGACCAGGTCTTCCAGGACCTCTGCGCAATGCGCCTGCCAATCTTCGTGCCCAGCCGCGCCATCCTCGCGCCGGGGCCGAAGCCATCGGGGATTCGAGGTTTCTGGCACAGAGCCAAGAGAGGGAGGGGGTGGGAACGGACTCGGCTTGATCGCATCTCTTAGCTCCTTGCACTTGCGGCTGAAAGCTGGAGGAAGAAATGTCCATGATATACATTGGTTTCTAAGCGCCGTGGTGCATTGATCAGCAAGCCTGTTCTTTGTCACATGTGCTGGATTAACATCTTGGAAGCCCGGTGCAATTGGAGGCAAAGTAGATAAACTGCTGCAGCAGTTGCCGTAGAGATCCTCGGCGCTCATGACGTGGCTGCAGAAGATTGACGACCTCGAGGCAGTGTCAGTGTCTCCTCAACTCCAATTTTCAACTCGCTGAGCCCCCACCTGGGCTCTCAAACTGGAATCAACAAAATAAACTAGCAAGGGTCGGCACTAATTAGTGGTCTACAGGGGTTCGGTTCAAGGAAGCTGCTCTGTTGAAGCAAAAAATCTTTCCAGACTAGAGCATGAGCACTCCGCTAGCATGCCTATGAGATCTTCTCTGCCAGGATAGTTTCCATCCAGATCGATTGGCAAACGAGGGTGATGTCACATGGAGCCAGCAGTTGTGCTCTGACACTCCCTCAACATCCGCCGACCACGAGTTCCAAAGCCCATGTCTCAACATAGACTCGCACTTGACGATAGCACTGTACAATATGCATGTATACAGTACAGTATATTATATTACATTTAATATCTAATGTAAATATAATATAACTATATATATAAAATATAATATATAATGAATATTACATATTATATAATATATAATATATAATATATAATATATAATATATAATATATAATATATAATATATAATATATAATATATAATATATAATATATAATATATAATATGTAACATATGATGTATAATGCACAATGTTATACAATATATGATAGTTGTGCACATAGTATACATTGTATATTTTACACTATATGTTATAAAATGTCAAATATGTAATAAGTAGTATACAATATATTGAATATATATATATATATACATATGTACATATACTACATACCATATAGCATATAACATATAGTGTATAGTATTGTATATATACATTATTTATCATACATCAGTATGTATAGTATATCATATGTGATATACACTATGTAGTAACATGTTCAATTAAATTTTTCGTAATCTGTATAAACCGTATGTAGTAGCAGCAAGACATGTGCCTCTGCCAGGCGGCAGGTGCACCGTTGCGCTGTGCAGCACGGATGCTTGGTAGCTTTTCAGCTGGGTTTTCGTCTCCGTGGGGCGCTGTTGGGCAGAAGCCCGTTGGGATTTCTTGGCTTTCTTTGGTTGGGATTTGTGGTCTTTTAAAGGAGAGTGCAAGCAAAGCAGGCATGATGATGTAGCGTAATTCATGATCGTAGTCGAAATCAGGCTCCGGCGCTTCGATGCCACACCCGCCAAGGGCAAGTCTGGGTCATTCGGCCAGATTCAGCACGGACTACGGGGCAGCAGTTGTCATGGCTGTCCTGGCAAGTTAGCTTTGTTGCTGCATATCGACGTTCGCGCGCATCTGTGACGCAGAGAGCACGCCGGTTCCGTTTTATTTGTTGGCTCTAAGTTTTGGAAGTGCATATGGCTTCCATGATCGACGGCTGGCTTAGTTAAGCGGTCAGTCGTTTGCAACACCTGTCTGTTGTGCCTAGATTCACGTTCTCCGCGATGCGAGAGAGAGAGACAGCAAAGCACGTCAGCACGAGAATCCACACGCAACAAGCGCAGCAAAATTTGATCAGCACCCCAGTAGTTTTGCTCTCGACAATGTTCTTTATAGACCGAGACATCATTGAGCTCATAAGTCATAGACAAACGAAGCGACATGACATTTCAGATAATTTTAAGAATTTTAAGTTGTTCAAGAATCGTAGATGCCACTTAAGAAGAAGTGCTAGAAATCTTCACCAACTGAGACAGTGCCTGCCTGTGTGGTTTTTTCAAAGGGATTGAACATGGGAAGCCTTGCTGATATGCTCATTGCAAGTGCGCTTGCAACAACAAAACAGTCCCACCTATGCCCCTCCCACCCATGAAACATCACTAGTGGAAGTCGTATGTTACTCACTTCGGACTTCTCAGCTTTTGCAACAGCTGAGCGTATTTCCCGTAACACTACAAAAGGTCTTGGAAAACATAGGCCGTTCATGCAGACCTTGTCCCACATCGTCCTCCTTAAGTCAATTGAGATTTGCTACGTTTCGACGAAATTCCCCCTGTCGCTTTGGCGTGCAGTAGTAGTGGCTCTCCAATTGTGTTCTGGATCGAGTGGAGTCGGTAACAAAGAGAAACGGGTTGCCCTTAGTCAGGAACGCAGTAAAGAGGACATCCTGTGAACATGAATGGGCTTCGCATGACATTGACTGTGTGTGTATGCCACCTGCTAGAACTACAGAGCAGAATCGCGCACAGTCACAGCTCTTTGTATTTACAGACAGCTGCATGGACCTGGTTCACATACACAGGTGTGTATGCACGGGCAGGCGACTCGTTTAAAGATCTGTTGGGTTGAACTCAATAGCAGGCAGGGATGTCAATTCTGTTAGTCTGTCAGACACACATGACTAGAGAAAGCAGCAACAACCAAATCTAAAAGCGTTTCCTCACCCTTGGAATGAAGACTTGTCAGTGCCGGGAACAAAGCCAAGCCTGCTTAGGTCTGTCGAGTGGCAGCAAAGCATGGGGTTCGGCCCCTGGTCATTCACTTCTGACTCGCCAGGAACCCACTCGGCTCCTAATGCCAGGATAGTAAGTAGTAGTGCGCGGCCTCAGCGGTGCTGTGCCACTCTCTGCAATGTCAGCGTTCTTAGTATTGAATTGGGCCAACCCCCGTCAGTTCGAGGGATGATGCGTTCAATTTCACATGCCAACTGGATACTCTGCTTGGATTGAGGGGCTCGGGGTGAAGAGCTGGTTGGGAGCAACCGCATGGGCCGGAATGAACTTCACTTCGTTCCTAACGTGAGTCTGGGCGGGGATCTGAAGCCTTCCAGCTTTACAATCATCAATGTGCCGATCTGCTCCGAGCATGCTTACCGCCATTGTTCACAAACCAGTTGGCCGAACGCGCAATTGTACAACCTTTTAGCACCTCAATTTTGCCTTCCACCCAAGATGTTGTCGCCAAGGACACTGTCTCTGTCCTGCCCGATCGCGCAGGCAGGCCTGAAAGAGGACAGTCGCAGTCTGTACAAGGGGTTCATTAGTCTTGCAGAAACCGATTCTGCCTGTTGCTGAGCCACCGAGGCAGCATGCAGAAATGCGTAGAAGCAACGCCATTGTTAACGGTGCAGGAGGATGTATCGGTGGAAGCGTCCACATGCGAGCTGCAGGCTTGGCACCAGTCCTGTAGCTGCCAGTAGGAGGACAGATGCTTCGATTACGAGAGCAGCAAAGATCGCTGTGCGCATTCACACGATTCGTCGTTGGCCTTCTGACACCTGGGACCTGTTGGCAGGTTTCACTGCAGGGTAAGAGCTTGGCCTCCTCCTCAGTTGCCTTCCCAGCAGAAGCTGCATTGTGCACAAGCTCTGCATGTAGGCCCGGCTGTCCCTGGCCGTCTTCACGCTTGGCATCCTTCAGACACACACTTGCCCATATTGCAAAGGTAGACATGAGCGGCATGCTTTGTGGCAGCATCCGCCCAAATCTCTCTTGGTGGAGGTGCGCTTCTTTGCAGTGCTGCATTAACCCATTGCCTGAAGTCATGCGAGATCGAGATCATGCATGAATTCTGAATGGCTCTGGGCTTTGACATTTGGACTTCCACTCCCGAAAGGGGAACATTCCAATGTGGCACTTGCGACGCAGAGGCTGCGGCGGGAGGTCGCAAAGCGGAGAAACCTCGGCGTAGACGAAGCCTTCGAGAGGCCAGCGAGGGTTGAACGTGAGAGAATGAGTTGTGCATCGTTCATGGAGTAAGTTGTGATGCAGTCGATCTAAGCTTTGAGAGTTTGACTCAAAAGAAGTTTTGTTCAAAGCAGAATCGGGAAATGCAGGTTGGTCAGACGCTAGCTCACGAAGTCTCAAGAACGAATTTGGCGTCATCACTTTGCCGCGCACATTCTGAACCCGTGGCCTAGAGACTGGTTTTCCTGACACGTCCACCACCTCCCACATGTCCGCTTACATGAGTCACTGAATCCAAACGACCTCCAAACGGGAAGGCTGACGCTCGAGGTGGAGTTGCTTGGCCATTGAAGCTTTGCGGGATTTGCGGGCTTCTGCAGTTTGAGCTTCGGATGCTTGGGCGACTTGAAGGCTGTCGGAGTTGGCATACGACAAAGGCATTCGGCATCGTAGGTTTAGATGTGTGTGTGGCGGATGAATTAACTCCATTTCAGGCTGGCAAAGACCGCTCACAAAAGCTGGCCCGACGTGCGCTGCCCTTAGCCTGGGAAAGGGCCATGTCTTTGTCGTTGCCATTGGCTACACCTACAACCAACTAAACGACCTGCTTTCTGTTCGTGGCAAGCTCCTTCACAGGCATAGAGGCATAGAGGGTGCAAGGCTGGTAAGCGCATGGTCGCTGAAAGCTTCAGCGATAATCGGGCTCACCCGGCTCACCCAACATCTCTTCGCGTATCTCAGCACAGATGCGTCTAAGGTGGTACAAGAAGGAGATGAAGCATCCAAGTGCCAGGCACCTCGACCTTGAGATGTACAACCGAAGGGTTGGGGCGTTTCCACATGCTTCATGCAGTTGTAGCCGCACGCCCTAAAGAAAGGACATCCGAGGCCGACCTCAGGTTTGCTCCGTGTACATGCGCGGCATTTTCGAAACCTCCTCACGGAAAGACCCACCTGCAAAGATCTAGAGCCGACCATGGTGCAATCGAGCAGGATGCGCAGCATGTGCAGCAAAGACCACCCGCTTGTTTCGATCTTCGAGGTCGGGGTATCCCTGGACGCCAGCCATGGAGTCTGCGCAGGCACTCAGCGACACTTTGCGGGGCTTTTGAATGTTGTGGCGGATCTGTCAGTGTGCTGGTTGAGAAGAGTAAAACTAAGCTGTTGGGCGTATTCTGCCTCGATATATTTCAAGGGGTCCAGCAGAATGTCCACGGAGCCTGGCCTGCTCACAACGAAGCGCTTGGTTTGGCAAAATCGGTTGTAATGTCTCAGTCGCCTGACCAATCCAAAGTTCAAAGTCCCTTCCAAGCGCATCCCCGCAACTCTCGAATTCCTCTTCACCACCTCTGCAGCTTCTACCCGCAACCCTGCACAAGATCCCACCAAGAGCAAAGCAGGACTTCTCGCAGCGCGCAAGCAGGGTGCCAGTGGCACGGGGTCCACCGCAGCGCTCGCGGTCTACGGAGTCTACGGAGGAGCATGGCTCTAGTGAAAACAGGTGCTGGACCGTTTGGATCCGTTCGGATCGACTGTCCGTAAGGTAGGCCTGGAACACCAAACTGCGATCCTTGCACCGCTTGAACTGTATGTGTTCAGTGGCACTGTTGCACCCGGGGCTTTTTCGATTGACGAGTTTGACAGGCATCTGAACCCTTGCGAACTCTTGCAGGAAGGCGCCTCGCCAGGCGAAACAGCCGGGGGTGTGGCGTGTGTAGATTCTTTGTTCAGGCGTAGGGGCTGTTGTGTTTTACGGGCCGAGACCGGTGCTTCTTCATGTATGTACGGCTGAGCATGGTGGGTCGCATTCACGTCACACCTTGCAAAGGTTTGGTGTGGTTAGGTCCATGGGCCAATCACACAGGACGAGAGCGTTCATGTTTCGGAAGGCATGACCGTTTGGTATTCAGGCATGTGCTCCAACAGGTCCCATCAGAGTCTGGTGCGTGGCATCAAATTTCCCTCCCGCCCGACCTCGATGAGTGCAGTGAGGGTGGTGATGGGGCGTGGGCATGTGGAGCATCGAGCCAGAGCTGTGTGATCACGCTCGGCACGACGAGCCGCATGAAACCCGCGAAGTTTATAAAGCTCAAAGCCCATGCGCTGTTTGCAATTCTGCCGACAGGCTTTCTGTTTGTCGCTGCCCCAGTTTCGCATTCGGCGTAGCTGTGGCAGAGACTTCCATACTCGTGACTCCGTGCTGTGTCGTACGTTGACAAGCTCTAGGACTCTAGGTGGCAAGGTGCTAAGTCCGGACTGGCAAAGGCCTCTGCAGTTTCGGAACCTGCTTCGGAGCGTGAGTAAAGTATAAATGATCACAGCTCGGGAATGCACTTCCGCCAAGGCTCCCGACGATCTTTGCATCGGCATCGACACAACGCAGGCTTGTTCAAACAAATATGCACGTGAGAAGTTGGGTTCAGACATCCATCCGACTTGAACGGTCTTTGCACTGCACTACCGCCTTAAAATGCAATTTCCTGAAGCCGTTTGAAAGCTCTTTGCTGTCCAGGACAGCAAAACGATCACGGTCCGAGTTCATTTCGAAGCTGAAGTGCCTTGGTGATTCAAAAGCCGGCTGCATCACATATAACAGAACATAACACATACTATACAAGAGAGGATATGCAATCCGTTAATGAATAGATAAGCGGAGGGGCAGGGCCGGGGGGGGGCAGGGGGGTTGGGGGGGCCAAGTGGGGGGGTGTGGTGGTGGGCCATTGACTTGCACCCCCCGCCCACCCTCCCGGCCTCGCCCCACACCCCCCCACCCCCCTTTCCCGTCCCTCGGCCACCGCCCCCACCCACCCCCGAATTGTTTTGCGCATGATGGCGCATGATGGCCCTCGGGCAGATGATCTGGGCAGGCTTGCATCGCACGTGCAAGCTGTCCGCTGCTGATCTTCACCTTTGGCTTTAACTTGTAGTTAGCCAAGCCCAGGCATTGAACGTCGTGCAGAAGATCATGCCGTCCCTCTTGCACAATTATTCCGCAGATCTGTTCGGATAGTAAGCCTAACGGGAAGTAGGCAGCGTCAAGTGCAGGCTCCAAAATTTGCGAGCCATTCTTCCATGAAGCCTCGAACGCTGATCCTTCTAGACCACAGACAGAGGACAACACAGCCGAAAAGCCCCGTTCACTACAACCACCCAAATGTGTCCCAGTGTGAAAGGCTGGAAGAGCTGTTAGCTGCGGATATCTTGGATGATGCCTGGCACAAATGGGGGGCCGGGCAAGCAGCTAGTGCTGGTTCAGTCGCTGGTTCAACCGTTTAGCCAGCATCAGCCCCCAAGAAAGCAGAAAGTCGACCCAAGTAGGCGCAAGGAGTGAAAAGGCATTCAGAGGGCTGAGAGGCTCGAGTCGCTTGCAGCAGATCTTTTCCTGAGGATCGTGTCAATATCTTCTTGCAGGGCGATGAGCAGAATCCAATCCTTTGGGCAGGCGTTGCAGCCCAAGTGTGACCATGGCAAAATGCACGGTGCAGTTATCTGAGTTGCATTACTGGTAGAGCAGATGCGAATCCTGCTGCTGCGATCCATACACGAGCCTGTTAATGCAGGTTCAACTAGACTTTAAAAAACTAGATTACGGGGAATATCTGTACAAGCCTGCCACTGCCAGCAGGACTCTCCGGACGCTGCATTCCCAAGTCGCGCGTTCCTGAGACATCGTTGAAACGGGAATCCTGAATTCAAGCACACTCGACACTGACACTAGAAAGCATTCCGTCCGCCACTCATGGCTGCATACCCCAGGACCACGTGGGCACTGACAACCTGCGACCGTTTCCGCGACCGGCAGCGCAACCCGAGTGCACCAGGCAGTGAAGGGTCCCAGTGGGAACCAGTGGGTTCGGGCAGAGCAGACATGAGCAGACCATGGCATGTCAGTAACGCGTTGCAGCTTGGAGGAGCCGTGTAGTCTCAATGTGCAGGCTACGCCTTGGCGATCGTTCTCAAAAAACACAAGGACACATTTCCTGGATTCACTTTACTTGGGGCTATCAAGCGGCATCAGTGACTTTGTTGCATCTGCTAGGGTTTGCCCATGTGTCGCGCGAATCAAAATCCCGGCTTGGACGTTTGAAGCCAGTGAGCGGACGATACCACAGAACTGGGGTATGTAATGTATGGCTTTCAGGGCTTTTCAGCCTTCAGGTGCAGAGGGCTACAAGGATCAGGATCTCGATGTGTTTGTACATTTTGGGCTTTGGTTGCGTTCGCCCGGGCTGGTAGAAATGTAGCCTTTGTGCGGGGCCGCTGCTCGAAGTCTGGCTCCAGCAGTGCTTCTGCTCGCCGACTGTCTTGGTGCCCAAGCCATCTCTGCCTCAGCCACCAAAAAGCCAAACAAAGGCCCCTAAATCCTGCAACATAAAATCCTTTCAGAGCACGGAAGGACCATCTCGGCTCCTGGGCTCAGCCCTTCAAGTGTCTGGGACCTTATATGACAAACTGCATTGAGGGTTGAATTGAAGAATTGGAGCAGAGGTGCTGCTTGGGTGCGTGGGGGAGGAGGCGTGGTGACGAAAGTTCCGAGGCACCAAGCGGGCCTCGTAGGATTTGGGTCGTGAGGGTGCTGCTAGTAGCTCGTGAAGGTCAAATGTGGTATAGTCATGGAATTGCTCAGCTTGGCATGCATTGGGCTTTGGCAGATGCTGGGTGGGTGTTGGACAGGCTATCGGCGCAAACGGGCTAAATTTGGGACGAGGATCAGAAAGGACCATAAGGGTCGAACGGATCCCGACGGAGGTTGGAAGTGCTTAAGGCGAAGGGACAAAAATGTTGTGAAAAGGGCCTAGCTTTGGAGTCGACGCTGGGTGTGGTGCTGCTTTCCAGATTCCCTCGTTTGAGGTTCGGTTCGAAGGCCATGATTGCATTGACCTCTGTACCCTAAACTCGAACTCCAACTGCCTGTCGTCCGAAAAGCAAAGGACTTGTGTCCAGCATCCCCTGATGCTGAAAAACTACGACGAGCTCGAAGATCTGTTAGAGGCGATGCGATGACTGATTGCCATTTCGGTTGTTGCCTGAACATCTCCATGTCCAATGACAGCAACTTTGAGAGCCAGGGCTGGAGAGATCATTTTGGCACTGCTTCTGCCAAGTCTCGTCCTCCCAACGTGTGAGGCGCTGCGGGGAGATGAGGAGGTGCTGCGAGTGCAGGGATGGTGGGCTTTTGTCCCGAGCAGCTTTCAGTGGGAAAGTGTCAGCCTCACGAAATTTTGTTTCTTTGTTTCAGTTGACTGGACGCCTGCAGGGTTGCCACACGTACCCAAGGCCTCAACACTCTAAAGTACGTGGCAACGCCTAAATATTCCCCCTTACAGAAGGGTCGGTTCCGCAACAACCCCTCTTCCCCCCCACCCTCCCCACCGACAAGTCCGTCACAAGTATGTAATGCCACAGCCGGCAACGCGGCAAGCGATAAACGATTTGAAACAGGGCGTTGCGGGGCGAGGGGGGCCCAGGACAACTGGGTTTCGACGACAGTTCTTAGTCGTGCAAGCGTGGGCAGACAGATCTTTTTGCCTCATCCCCACCCTCAACTCTCTGTCTGGCAAGGAATGCAATCCGTCACCTGTGCTGGCATGCAGTTCCACGCAATTAAGCGATGCCAGTTCGCAACACATCGTTGAGCTCCGACTCTGGCGGACCCGGCGCATAAAACTTCTAAGCTATCCTGCATCAACCCCCAAACTGAAAGGCTCGATCCACTAACCAGGGCCTCTTGGGCAACCTCCCATACCAGGATCGGCGCCGCCTGACGCCGGAGCAGCGGCGGAGCTGCGAGCGGCAGCTCTCCGAGTGGAAGGAGGATGGGGTTTCGTTGGGACAGATCGGCAGACCGGTTCACCGCTGACAAAGGGCCCTTCGCACGCATTGGCTTGAAGTCTTCCGCCACATGGGTCGGATAACGATTGCTTAAGGTGTGTGGGGGTTTTTTTGTCGCGTGGAACCATCGTCCAGTCCTTCCTTCGATTCACAGCGTATCGCCCCTCGAGCATTCAATCCAAATAGTTCCAAGAGGCTTGTTCAGGAGTTTGCAGGGTGCCGGAAATTCAAAAGCCATTCCTCACTGGCATGTATGAGGCGAGGTCATTCCCTGGGGTTTGTGTTTGCACGGAGCATGTTAAATGTTGAGCTCTTTAAGTGGATAAGCATGCAAGTATCTCGATGGATACATGTTGATGCTGCGTTTGGGAAGTAGAACTGGTTGGAGACCCGTACGCTCATTCATCGCATAGTTACATCAGTTACATCCATGTACGTATCTTGTGAATTCTAACAGTTTATACATACATGTTTTTCATGCATCTCTCTCGCTCTCTCTGCGTGTCTGTCCGCGGCATGTGTGTGTGTGTGTGTGTGTTTACGCACTGCTGACAAGCTCATGACCACAGCGCAGAAACCACTTCACGAAACTTCGGAGATCTCCCGATGAACCTTGCAGGAGCGATTCCAGGGCTTGCCGGGTGCAGCGCTGCTGCCCAGGCATCGTCACTCTCTGCTTGAAACTCCCAGCGCCTTATGCTCCGGTCACGTTATTTTGTGTTGTGCAGGGTCTTGAGCTGCACAGTCTAACCTAGGGAGGCTGTTTTTTCTTTAACAAGTATCCTTGAGCCCGTACTGAGCATGCCTCATATTGCCTCGTTGCTACCTCTCACTGCGTGGCCCTGTTTGAGGAGCCCCGAGGTGGGCCTCGCCGTGCGGCGACCCGACCAAGGCTCCTGAGTTTTGCTCTTCGAATCTTTGCAGATCTTTGCTCTGTCTGTGCATCGCTCCATATCGTTGCTTTGGGCGTAGCTCTCTCAGCGCATGTCTGGGGTGGACTTCGAATGGCAACATGTACTGGCCATCGTCGCAATCATTGTCCTCCTAATTACTCCTCATCGCCACAACCTGTTGTGGCTGCCGTGGTTGTTGTGGTTGTTGTGGTTGCTGTGGTTGTTGCGGTTGTTGTGGCTGTTGTGGTTGTTGTGGTTGTTGTGGTTGTTGTGATTGGTCTTGCTGCTGTCGCTGCCATGGTCGTTGTCGTTGGGGCTGTTGCTGTTGCTGCTGCTGCTGCTGTTGTTGGTGGTCTGCTGGTGCTGCTGGTGGTGGTGAAGGTGGTGGTGGTGCCGCTGCTGCTGGGGCTGGTGCTGGTGCAGCTGGTTTTAGTGTTGGCCCTTGTATGGTCATGGGTCATGGTGGGGGTGCACGTGCTTGCTGGTCAGGCTAACCTGAGCAATCACACCTGAGAATGGGGAGTGCAAGCAGTTTTGCGAGCCACTCCTGATATTCAGGTTGATTTGCAGAGATGTAGTGAGATCGTATCCAACGATTTGCTGTCTCGCATGAGCATGGGGGAGCAATACAGTGCAGACGTTTAGAGCGAAATGCTTCTTGTTTCACTTTACAGTAACTTTACAGCGGTTAGTAGAGTTGTGCTTTGGGAGTTGCTAGCGCATACTTGCAGACGAAATGAGGACACAACAATAAGTACACATGTACGTGCATCGTTGTACACACACTTATGTTGAAACATGTTGAAACCGATAGCTTCTGACACTGCGCCATCCCGCCGAAACAAAAGCGCTTTTGCTAAGTTGTGCCGACCTGCGCCTGCTTCAGTGATGCCAGGACTAGCCCGTTAGGCACAGGAGGAAGCGGACTTGCCGAGCATTGCAGCCTCATACAGTACCCGTAGTAGCACTGGTTGTATTACAGTGTGAATCATGAAGCCGAAGCGAGATGGCGACAAGGCTTCGGTTTGTCTGCATCTACAAAGCACCATCTCGAACTTTGCTTTAACCAAGGTGGTTGTGGCCACGTCTGAAGAACCCAAGAGATGCCAGGGCCCTCAGAATATCGGGATTCCCGGAATGTTTCTGTCAGCCTGGGCTTGCGGAAAAGCGGTAAGACATCTTTTATGGAATGTAGACTCTGGTTCTGTTGCATGCTGTGCGAAGCAGTGCTCTCTACATGCTGTGTAGTGTAAGAGTCAAGAATGATGTCGATTGGGTTTTCAGGTGTAGGGTGATGGTTGGGGAATCGCTCTGTATCACTCTTCGTTTCCAGGGTGCTACATACCACGGCTGGTTCGAGAAAGACATCCCGCGGGTGATGCTGTCCAGGCCTGTGGCATCAGGATGGTTTGTCCATGTTGTTTTTTTTGGATATGGTGGCGTGCGGAATTCTGGACACTTGGGCTTGTTGTTGCGCAGCCATGTCTGCAACCCAGCACAAAACGACAACAATCCTTGCGTAACAGACAGTGGGCCTCATGAGGTGGGCCATGTGTGGGAACTTAGTCTTGGAGTCCAGTTCATGCGGGCTTCTGAGCACAATGCTCCTGGCACGCTCGGGCTTTGCGTGCACGAGCAAGCAGGAAGGTCTCAGAGAAGCGTGAGCTCTAATCTTGCAAGCCGATGGGAACAGTCACTTCCATCAGGCTAGCGCACAGCTTCCAAAATCGGATACCCACTGACGGTTTTGGGCACGGCTTGATGTACATTATGATTTTGGCCTTGAGTGTTGCAGGCGCTGGGTTTTGTCAGAGCTCCATTGCATCTGTTAAGGTTTCCGATGTCGGGTTCGCGCTGCTGCATATTTCTCATTCCCAAATGCGAGGTCTTCGCCTCACCACGCAGGCATGTCGCGAGCTTGGGGGGGGGCAGGTTGCTGTCGGAACGCTTTCGGTTCATTGCTCCGCGTCACATCCAGCAAGGCCCGAGCCTTTCAATCTGGATGTGGACGGAGAGGCGAAGGTCCTCGTCGCCGATATGTGGAACCATGTGGAGCAAATGCAGCGGAAACTGGCTAATAGCCAGGTCAAGTACTGGCTGCGTCTGGCGGAATACTACCACTTTCCGGGTGTCCAGGCCTGGCATGCCTGCGTATGACCGCGCAGCCGTTCTCGCGCTGGACATGCGCACATGCGTCGGTTACATGCGGATCATCCTATACGGCTCCACCAGCGGCCTTTCCACCAACGGTCACCAACCTGTTGCAGGTGTTCCACTCCCTGGCGGGGCTCATCGCGGATCTCAGGACATCGGCTCAGCGGCTCAACACGGCTCAACAGACGTTACCAGTGCAGGTTGAAGAGGGGTAAGTTCAGTTAGAGGCAGCTCGGGATGCTAGGGCTGGTTGGACTGGCTCTGCCCTGCGAGGCCTGATGTCCTCCAGGCTGCCAGGACTGCCATGGAAAGCCACCTGCAGGCCATTCTTGTTGTTGGGGGCGCGCGGCGCGGGAAGAAAGAATAATGGCAATATACCAAACCGTCACAAACCCTGAGTCCTAGAACCCCGAGCCATGGAAACATCCATGCGCAGCAGAAGCAACTCCTTTGTACCTTGCTTTTGGAGTCTGGCTTCAGGTGCAGACTGGCATCACCTTGTCGATCTTCCGTGCGCTTCTGACTACAGCTAACATGGAAGGAGGCCACGAGACTGAGGTGTCCGGAGGGTGTTTGAAGATGGATATTGTTGTGGCTCTAAGACTCTAAGGGTACTTGGACTTCAAGACATAGACCTTGACTGGCGTTGGGATTCTGCAGGGTTTTTGGGCGAGATTGGAATAGCCTCCGGGTTCGGAAAACTTCCAACGAACCGTCACCTGTCTGACTTCTGCATGAATTACCCGCTGGCTTTCTCATTATAGAGTCTTGCATCTGCAAGCTGCATGCCAGGGAAGGCCCTGCGGCGGAGAGCCAAGCGCCCCTGGAACCGCAAAACGTGTTGAGACTTGGTGTTTGAGTTTTCTTGTTGGAGAGAGTTCGTGTTTTTGGGGAAGATGGGCCATTCCTTAAAGCCTACACGGGAGGGAGGGCGTGAGGGTCGCTCGTGGTCACTTGCCGAAAAGGGTGTGACTGCTCACGAAAGGGTGTGACTGCTCACGTAAGACCGAAACGAACTTGGAGGTGGGCCTTCTTAAACGTGCATTGGGACCTCAACCGGCACTTGCATTATGCTGGCATGGCTTCCGTTTATGCTTGCAGCGATCTGCGGTACTGCCGCACGGAGGCTCAGAGAAGTTTCCAAGCCCACAAGCGCCGATCTTTGCCTGCCGCAGCCGCAGGGAGAATGTCGTGAATTGTGTTGCTGCTTTTCCAAAGAAACCCTTAAGCCCCTTGGTGACCATGACCTTCTACTATCTGCCCACTGGCTATAGGCAAGAAGATCTTCTTGTGAACTTCAGAGGGGGAAGCTCTCCTAGCAGCTTGCCAAGGCATGGCCAATTCAAGAGATCCGTTGCAGGCCGCCATGATATGGGTGATTCGTGGTTACCTACTATAGTGGTTCTCGTGAAGCTCCTTGAAGGCGAAGTTGAAGGAATCTGGTAAGAAGGTTGCTGGGAAGGAGAGCTGCGCTTTCAAAGAACTTGAGGGGGCATAGCTGATCGACAGGCTTCGCACGATTCCCATACACCTCGGCGGCAGCTCACTGCATGGCGGATTCGGGCGCGTCAGCTCCCCGGATGGCAGCGCAGAGCACCGGTCGCAGCGAAGGGCAGCTGCTTTGCAGGCCATACGGCTCCACATTCAGCTATGCCATCCAAACAGAGTCAGCGATCCTGCCGAGTAAGACAGCTTCAGAATTTAGTCTTGATTATTTGGAGAACTGCAGAAGGTGGGAAGCCTTAGTTTGAGCATCTTGCAGCAAGAATCAGCCAAGGTTTAGAGCTAGTGGGGCTGGGTGCGACTATGACTACAAGTTCTCTGCCTATATACAAGACTACTGTTGCGCGTACGTTCGGATTTTTGCGACGTCCTCAGTCCTCTCATCGCAACAGGGCCATTGAGCTCTTGCAGCAGAATCGGTACGAGTTTAATTGGGCTTCTCTAGGATTTGCTGCAGTAGCTTAGAGATGACCTATGAGTTTGAGCCTTAGAAGCAGACAAAAACAAGGGGCCAATGTGGCGATGCGAAGAGCTTCTCGTAGCTCCTGAATGCGACTATAGGGCGCGGCGTCCGACTTCCGAAGCTTCTCCGTTTGCAGGCTCGAGGGAGGGAGGGAGGGAGCGGGGGGGGGGGGCGGGGGGTGTCAACAAGAGACCCTTTCTGAGGTCTGGGAATCGGAAGCGGAGAACGTAAGCGGAGTGCATCAAAAACTCTGAACCACATCGGTTCCGAAATCCTGTAGGTTTGGCGTCCATGTCGTGTCGGCTGGAAGAAGGATGGTAGGCACCCGAGCTGGAGGATCTTCGGTGCAAGGTGTCAAGGGAGCTGTATGCAAGTGTTCAGGATCTTGTGGAAATTCCGATGGATGAACAAGAGCCGTACAAGACCTCTTTTTTCGTGTCTTGAGTTCATACTCTGCAATCTGTGGAAGGTGGATAGTGCAAACGGCCAACATCAACAGCAGCAGCTTGTGCACAGACAAGCCATGCCACAGTTCAGGGAGTGTTCAGGGACTCTTGAGTAGATCATGTTCGATGTCGCAAGAGGACGATTGCTATGTAGTTAAGCAGCAATGCCGCGACAAACATCCCCAGCCTTAGAGCAAAGTAGGGTTGTTGCTTGGGGGACAACGCACCTTGAGCAGCGATGCAAGGTTGAGACCGCCTTCACCAGCTAAAGGCTTAAAGCATGTAAATGCCTTTAGGGCATCCGCCTTTTCGCAACAGTCGTCAGCATGTACCTCCCAAATGACTGATGACCCAGGTTCCCACCACACGTTTCGACTGGTCGGACTCGACCTCAGGGACTTCAGCCTCAAGAAAGGGGACGAATTTCTCCGACCCCTTTGCAGCCTCACCCCAAAGGTCCCAAGGTCCGCGCCTTCGGCAGCAATGCACTGCCTGCACGGTGTTATAGTAGCCGAGGCGAGCACCGAGTGAAGCCTACAGCGAGGACAGTGATAGATGGGTCTGCCTGGGGAGAGTTCAACTCAGTCATCAACTGTCTGGTGTGTTCTTTCAGTGCTAATGGAGAAGTGCTGTCTTTTGGCGGCATCTGGTGGCACTGATAGCCGCAGCAATGCACGGAGTCTGAGTCAACGCCGATGTTGTGAGTTCGTCTCAACACGTGAAGACCCCGCAGAACCCTAAAACCCTAAAACGCTCAACCCTGCATTGCACGTCCTGCAGTCGGACTGCAAGAGGACCGCGGCTGGGGCTCGGACTCTGCGAGTCATCATTCCAGAGGCACGGAGACACGACAGCCTGCACATGCGGCCCTGATTTCCGGGCTCCGGGTGCAGCCGGGCGATTCTCTTCCCCAGCCCCCAAGCATATGATATCATAACTGCAGGAAATCTAGAGCCCGAGCAGATCCGCAGCAACGCAGAATCACGCGGCTGAAGCATGATCGTCAACGCAAGGAGAAGCAGTTCGCCCTACGCGCGGGCGACTCCTTGGCTTGGGCTGTGTCTGTGAGGCAGGAGGGGAAAAAGGTCGGAGAAAGCAAGCCTGAACTACCCAACACCGATCTTCCTGGCTGTCGGCGGTCAGATGTTCGCACGCAGGCCGGGTCTTTCTTGGGACGGCTGGCGTCGTGTCCGGCATGGTCCTCGGCATGCGCCCGGCGAAGGTACTTTGTGGTACTTGCTACTTTCTGTATAGCGAGTGGAATGAGTAGAACTGAAGTTTGAAATCGGCTACAGGTCTTCGTCGGTGCTTTGGGCGGATATAAGGTAAAGGCAAGATGTGGAAAAGATGCGTGCTAGACTCAAGAGTAAGGCAAGGTGCTGCCTCGCAGCTCTAACAGCGAAGTTGCTGTCGAAGAGCATCTTGTTCCGGAAGGATCTCTCTTCAACTCGTAGGTTGCTTTTGGGGTGCGGGCTGCACTTTTTGCGGCGCAAGTGAAAGGTTGCATTACACTTGCCTTACTGCAGGACTCATGACCACGTGTTGATGTGAAGGACGTTGACCAGAAAGTTTTCTCAGCATGGCATGAGCTTCCTTCACTGGAGCAGACTTCCAACGACTGGAAGTTGAACTCCAGACGCCATTATATGAGGATGTTGTTGTCGTCCATGTTCTCAAAAAGACTGCGCAAAAACTGCGCGGTCAGAGAAGCAACATCTAGCTGCCACGTTCAAGCAGGCATCTAGAAAACATCTAACCGAGCTACCGCAGAGCTTCCATCTACGGCCAGGGCACCTTATGTGTGCGACAAAGTGCAAATGTGCATGCAGGTTTGGCTATGCAAACAGAGCTGTTGATGGCATCATATGTGTGTGAACTTAGCACAATCCCTGTACCAAGTTTGGTCGGCCTCCTACCCTCATCAGGCTTATTGCCCCCAAGACATGCAAAACACAACAGCACGTAATCGGAAGTAAGCAGAAGCTCGCCGAGAGCCCGCCATGGTTTCACCCCTGGAAGAGCTGGGACACCAGGCCGCTTAGGTTTTTGGCTTTGACTCCGTGCCGAAGTGGCCTTGAGGTTTGTGCTCGGCGATTGCGGCTATTGCGAAGTGTGCATCAAAGGAACAAAACCATGGTAGTGACAACTGTGCAGTACAGTCGTCACGAAAGCTTGATCGTCTGGGCGAGTGTCAATGATGAATCCCGAACTTGAACCACGCTACAGCCTTCGCCAGACAAGACGGGAAAGACAAGATGAGAAGAGCATGGGGCAGTCCCTGGAAGGTGTCGCTGTTGCAGCGGGGCACGCCTCAGGAGGTGGGCAGGTGAGAGGGCGGAGAGGATTTCAGCTGCTCACGGTCAATTTTGGGTGTTATAATGGAAAGGCCAGTTTCGCAGCAGTCCAGCTCTGGCGGATTCACAACAACTCCTTCCCTTGTCTGACCTGCATCTGCTGACCTTCCCTTGCCACCTTGATAACAAACAAGCTTATCGGTCGAGGTCAAAGATGCCTCTGCCCGGCTGTCCCAATTTCAGCGGAGTCGCGGCTCAGCCACAGCTGCGAAAGGCATGTAGCAGGTGGGTTCAGTCATGTTCAGACCTCTGACTTTCTGGATGCTCGGTGGAAGCGTTCACTGGGCGAGACTGAGCAAAATGCATACTGTCAATAGCTGCATCTCACAACAAGGTGCGCCCAAAATTGAACCTAGGTTCTAGATGAAAGTAATCAGAGGCTGCGATTGCACCGCATGATATACTTTGCTGGCCATGCTAGAAGAAACGACCTTTGCACCCCCAAGATGAATGTTCAAGTCACAAGCTTCTACATACTCAGTGCAGAAGGAGCATCGTCCACCCATTGTTGTGCCTGTAGACGTATGTCACACCAAGGTCGCCTTAAGCCCTAGAAGCCTAGAAGCCCATACAGACAAATACTATATGTGTATCTGTATATGTATATACAAAGATAAGTATCTAGATATGTGTATAGTATGTGTATGTATATGTTGAAAGAAAACCGGGTGTGCATATTACATTCATATTTATTTATGCTAACTATTAACGTTTCTTATTCACCCCTAAACCCTAAACCCTAAGCCCTCAGCCCTAAGCCCTAAGCCCTAAGCCCTAAGCCCTAAGCCCTAAACCCCACATGTGCGCTTGTCCTGCTTAAGGTCACGCCCTGAGCCTCAGCGTTGCGCTGCTCCGCGCAGCCCAAAGCTCTGGGGAAGCCTTCGCCTCGCTACTCGTGAGGAAAAGCCCAACTGCTTCTTCATGTAGGGTTTAGGGTTTAGGGTTTAGGGTTTAGGGTTTAGGGTTTAGGGTTTAGGGTTGAGGGTTGAGGGTTGAGGGTTGAGGGTTGAGGGTTGAGGGTTGAGGGTTGAGGGTAGTTTACAGATGTTTACATATACCTGTGTGTGTTGAAGGCAGCCCAAGCTTCAACAACTTTTCCGGCTGTAAACTTGGAGCCCTGCTGGAAGGTTGCTCTCTTGACAAGGGCTCTTCTCGTTAACTTCAAGGCTTCTGCGGCTTCGCCCCGCATCGGGTCTACAGTCTCCGAACTATAGGGTGTAAGTTCATCAAGCCGTGTAAGTGTGTAGAAAGGGTGCTTTTACCGCGCAGAGCCTCAGGTTCTTCGCAGCCCAGAGCTTGGCCGCTCGAGCCCGGCTCTGCGCAGCCGAGGACTCCGAGACCTGGCCCCAGGCTCGGCTTAGAGATCTTATAGTGGTTTAGGGTTTATAGGGTGTTAGGGTGTAGGGGTTTAGGGTTTAGGGTTTAGGGTTTAGGATTTAAATTTATGTAGGGTTTTTTAGGGTTTATAGGATTGTGCTAGGTTGTGTTTGCGGCTCTCTTTCTTGCAGTCTGTTCAGAGCAATGGTAGCTTGCCATTGCCCTCAGTGTTCGCGGTCTCTTTTCGGACCTTTGCTCTCCAGTGTGTCGCTTTGTCTGTATTTCTGGAAGTAGCAGATGAGGAAAGGGTGCTGTGCTGATTCTGTCGGCGCGAGGGCAGGATCATCTGTCTGTTTTCTGCCAACATGCTTCTGCGGATTCTCGGAGATCCACTACTATTGCTACAGCTACAGCAGGGCAGGTCTTGAATTGCGAAGCTTCTTGCAGTTCTTGCTGCAATAGCAGATTTCACATGACACCGCCCTGCTGCTGGCCTGATCATTCGCGATGTATGAAGCACAGTGTGTGGCATGGCACATCTGTCGTGAGAATTTCCATGGGCAATATGCTGCGTATGAGATGCACAAAGAGTTCGTAGCCCCGCAAGGTCGCTCCAGAAATTCTCGAGGCATCGAGGGCTGGTCGGTAACGGAGTGGTTCTGCGTGAGGTTCCCTCTTGCATGCCACAGCTCTGCCTCGGTGAAGTCACAACCTTCAGGTCGCATTGTGCCGAAGAGCAATAATAGCAACAATAGCAAGACTAGCAATCATAGCAATCATAGCAATCATAGCAATAGTCGGCGATTTGCCAGACTGCTGTGCGCCCTGAATGCCTGCATACGGAGGTCCTAAGTTCTGGGAGGTGTGGGAAGCCAGCGTTGCGACAGCCCCTCGCCATGCAAGGATCCTTCATAGATGATGAGTCACATGGCGCGCTGTGAACACTCAAATGCAGCTGTGATCAGCTATGTGCACGAGGGCAGCCACAGCTCAGTTGCCGTGCTTTTCAACACTGTAGAGTGTAAACAGAGTTGGCTGCGTTTGCCTTTGCAATGTCCGTTTCATGGAACGTATTGGGCACTCTCTTACTACGACTGTTACTCTCAAGCAATGCCGAAAGCCTGCCATACTGCCGCTTGTTTGGTGCGTGTGAAATCGGGAGTGAAAGGCGAGAAGAGTGATGCTTAGCCACCTTGGGGCTGCTGCTATTGCAGTCGGACTGTCGCCAAGGGCACTGGCATCGGGCCACCCGCCTGAGATGAAAGGAGAATCTGCGGCCATGGGAGAGGATCTCCTTCACACCGCTGGCCGGGTGTGGGGCGTGCGCGAGCCCAAATGGAGGCACCTTTCTTGGCCATCGCGCTTGGGGCCGCAGCGTGTGACGGCGGAGCACATGGGCTAAAGCGTCCGCCGGGGGTGCTCATGCGTGGCTCCGTGAATCCCATGTGGAATTGCGGACAAGAGTGCAGGATAGCAGGGAAGGCCATCAGAGAGAAACTGCAGCACCGCGCTTGTCTCGATCCATGTGTTTTAATCATTTTAATCTCCAAGATGGGGTGCACGACGGCCGCTTTTCCATCTGTGTAGCATGAGAGCTTTTTGGGCAGGTGCTCGGACGTTGACGTTATAGGCAAACATTATGTGGGGTGCTGAAGCAGACACCTTGTGCAGAAGTGAACGCCTTTGGTTCACGTGGCGTGTTACTGCATGCTTCAGTCAAGGCATCGTCTTTCTCCGTGATGTGCGAACCAAGAAGCTGTTGCCATTGCGATCGCGAAGGTCACTGGCACCGGGCCACCCGCCTGAGATGTTCAAAGCTTCGCAGGTGCCTGCTCGCTCTACCCAAAGGAGAATCTGCGGCCATGGGAGAGGATCTCCTTCACACCGCTGGCCGGGTGTGGGGCGTGCGCGAGCCCAAATGGAGGCACCTTTCTTGGCCATCGCGCTTGGGGCCGCAGCGTGTGACGGCGGAGCACATGGGCTAAAGCGTCCGCCGGGGGTGCTCATGCGTGGCTCCGTGAATCCCATGTGGAATTGCGGACAAGAGTGCAGGATAGCAGGGAAGGCCATCAGAGAGAAACTGCAGCACCGCGCTTGTCTCGATCCATGTGTTTTAATCATTTTAATCTCCAAGATGGGGTGCACGACGGCCGCTTCTCCATCTGTGTAGCATGAGAGCTTTTTGGGCAGGTGCTCGGACGTTGACGGTTATAGGCAAACAATATGTGGGGTGCTGAAGCAGACACCGTGTGCAGAAGTGAACGCCTTTGGTTCACGTGGCGTGTTACTGCATGCTTCAGTCAAGGCATCGTCTTTCTCTGTGATGTGCGAACCAAGAAGCTGTTGCCATTGCGATCGCGAAGGTCACTGGCACCGGGCCACCCGTCTGAGATGTTCAAAGCTTCGCAGGTACCTGCTCGCTCTACCCAAAGGAGAATCTGCGGCCATGGGAGAGGATCTCCTTCACACCGCTGGCCGGGTGTGGGGCGTGCGCGAGCCCAAATGGAGGCACCTTTCTTGGCCATCGCGCTTGGGGCCGCAGCGTGTGACGGCGGAGCACATGGGCTAAAGCGTCCGCCGGGGGTGCTCATGCGTGGCTCCGTGAATCCCATGTAGAATTGCGGACAAGAGTGCAGGATAGCAGGGAAGGCCATCAGAGAAAAACTGCAGCACCGCGCTTGTCTCGATCCATGTGTTTTAATCTCCAAGATGGGGTGCACGACGGCCGCTTCTCCATCTGTGTAGCATGAGAGCTTTTTGGGCAGGTGCTCGGACGTTGACGGTCAAACAATATGCAGGGTGCTGAAGCAGCCAACTTGTACAGAAGTGAACGCCTTTGGTTCACGTGGCGTGTTACATGCTTCAGTCAAGGCATCGTCTTTCTCCGTGATGTGCGAACCAACAAAGGCTGTGCGTGGCTTTGGCAAGGAGTTTCGTAGCAATGTGCCAAGGCCTCAGCTGCACCACTGATATATATATATATATACTACATATATATATATATATATGTATATAGCTTTTTGTTTCTTTCAGACATCAATCACCTTTGTGATTTGCAAACTGGTGGAGCTGCAGCTGAAAGATCCAGATGTGCAGCCAGAGCTCCCAGGACTCGACAGTGTTGAGTTCAAGATTCCTCACCCGAGGCGACAGCTGGCCCAACGCGCTTCCTGCCGCCATGACCCAGTTAGGGAACAAAGGCGCTCTTCGGCCAAGATGTTACCAGATGCAGGGTGCGAACCCAGGGCTCTGTTCTGGTACCCTTTGAATCTCTTCGCCTTTCGATACCGGTAGCCACTGCCAGCTCACTGAGAGACGATCCTGAAAAGTGTCAGAGCAAAATCTTAGCGCTCGACCGAACAGTTCGCCCAGTTACGCAACTGTCCAACTTAGGATTTGCTTCCCCTCCTGGAGTTCTTGCAGGTGGGCGATATCCAACTTTAGTATGGCTGGGACTGGATATGTGGTTTCAACTATGGGTGTTCAATCAAATCTCGTTTCAAATTTCAAAGTCAGTCTCACAGAGTCAGAGAGAGAGAGAGAGGGAGGGGTTTTTCCCTCCTACCACCTTTTTTCCTAAAGGGACGTCCTTTTCGGCGATATCTCCTACTCCCTGGTGCATCTCTGTCATTTGTGGCTTGTCAGTGTCCGTGGTTTGGGGAGACCTGTCGCCTTACCGCGTTGGTTTCACGAACAGACAGCTCGCTAGAGCACGCCCATCTCGGTATGGAGCGTGCCCCTTGGGGCGACCTCCCTCGGGAGGTTATGCGCACTCAAGCAAGCAAGCAAGCAAGGGGTTCTAATTAGGTGCAAGTGTATCCGTCTCAAACCGCTACCATCTTGGACCACCCTTACCGGTGGCAATTCGACAGGCCGAAATGCCGATGCAAACGTAGACAATGCAGAACAGACCTCGCAATTTCCGTTCAAGTCTTTCAAAGCGCTAACTTCCGCTCAATTCGTTCAAACCGTTACTACCAGGCTCAGTCTCATGCGCAGCGAACTCAAGGTAACTGGCCGAATCACAAGGCAAGCTGTTGGTTGCACAGTGTACCCTTAAACACAACAGCCTGACAACAGCTCCTGACATAACACCCTGTAGTGGCCGTTAACCTGCACCTGAACAACAGAAAGATGGGACGAAAACAGAGGCAAACAAATGGCCTCAGGGAGCTGGCTTTTGCGATCGAAATTTCCCAACACCCCTTCAGAGCCCAGAGGCCGGGCGTATACGACCCGAAGCACAAATCGGGGATAATGGTGCTGAGTCAATGAACTCGAAAAGGGAACATAGTGTTGCATGTCCTTATCTCCCTCGTCCCCCTTATCGTAGCTTGCCTTGTTGCACACATTGTCCTCTCCCTGGTGTGACCGTTCCCCACCGAGCACCCGCCTCACACCGACTGACCCGGTGGAGCGTGCCCCTCGGGGCGGCCTCCCGAGGGAGGCCATACGCAAAGCAAGCAAGCAAGCAAGCAAGCAAGCAAGCAAGCAAGCAAGCAAGAGAGAGAGAGAGCGGGAGGGAGCGGAGACAGAGAGAGAGGAGAGGAGAAAGAAGGAGAGGAGAAATAAAGCGAGGAGGAAGACGGAGAGGAGGGGAGGGGAGGGAGGGGAGAGGAGAGGAGAGAAGGTGAGAGAAGGAGGGAGCGAGACCGGCCAACGAGATCGAGACCTACTACCAGATCGTGATCATGGCAGGGAGAAGACCGAGGCAATCGTCGCGCATGAAGCAGGGGGAACGGGAGGAGCAGCCAGCTCGGAGCAAGGAACAGACGGGGGCACACCACCCACGCCACCGACACAAGCCTGGCAACCCCCACCACCCAGCAGCCACCCACCACCACAGACGATGAGGAGAAGGTGGGAAGCCCAAATGGGGATCGCCGCGAATAGGAGGCGGTCCAAGCAACGCCGGAGACTAGCCTTCGGCCAACGCACCAGGAGGTCCAGGAGCGGGGGGTCCAGCCACCAGTACAAGCACCTCACAGCAGAGGAGGGGGGCGACGATGAGGAAAACCGGCGAAGACGTACTGAGCCCCCGGAAACCCTAGGACTGCTGAACGGAGGGGAAGAGCACAGGCGTAGACGAGCCCATGCGGGGATTGACTGACGACGGGGGGACACTAGAAGTATTGGTAAAGGGCGGGAGTTTTGACTAGCAGTCGAGGAGGCAACCCAGTCTATCCTTGCATGGGGCAACAGCACAGTGGAGTTCGTAAGCCACCGTGGGGACCGGGGAGTTGCAGGCTTTGATTCCAGGTTGTCTGGGGCTGTGAATTCAGGTAGGCAGGGCTACTTCGGATAGGGGTTTGCAGCCTGTTTGAGACCACGGATGGCCTACCCGTCTCACAGCAACATTTTTCGGGGGCTAAAGGGCCGGTTCTAGGGGGGCACGTAGTCTAGGACCCTTGGAGCAACTCGCAAGAATGGCCCGGGAGGTTGTTACGTGTTGCCACTCGGGGAAGAAATGGAAGGGCATGGCGCGGGGCTTAGCGGGGGGCTTAGCGGGGGTGGGGCACTAAGGACTTCTAAGGAATGGGTGAAAGGGAACAAGCGCCAAGCCTGACCACGTCCCCGAGACAAACTGAGGATCCCCGAATACCGGGGCAGGCGCACAGCCAGGGGGTTCGCCCCCACGCCCCCAAGAAAGAAAGAAAGAAGGAGTGAAGAAGAAGAGAGCTTGGGGATGCATTGGTCGAGTTAATGCTGAGGGAGTTTCAGGCTGAGTTTTGGGCGGGAAGTTTCATATTGAGACCTTTCTTCGGGCGTGCTTCGTGCGTGGGGGGGTGCTCTCCACACCCAGCAGAAGAAGAGAAAGAGAAGGACAGCGAGGATAGCCTTCTCGCCGGCGAAACAGCGCATCATGCCGCAAAGTGTTCTGTGTTAACAAAACAGGAACTTCAAACTCTTTCCTTTTGCATCAGGCCCTGGCAGAAGAGCCTTTCAGTCGGCGGCTGCTGGTGGATGGATCGAAGAGGACGGCTCAGAACCTCGATATTCGCTGTCAAATCAGCCATGAGAGATGCAGTTTCGCATTGCCATGTGCCTGAGTTGGCAGACGCACCATCGTAGTTGCGATATTTGCCATATCAGCCCAAGTCATCTTCGCAGAGGAGCCGCTTCCTGCTGGCCCTCCTGGAGCGCCAGCCGGAGATTCTGGCGGCTCTCGTTGAGGTTGGAATAGACTTTGGAGGCTTCGAGACATTCTCGATTGATTGAAGGTCGTTCAATTGACACCAAAATCCTGCTATCGGCAAGAGAGGGTCTGTCCCACCGAGGGTGATGACGTGCGTGCTATACAACTGATTGCCAGTGACCCTTTTTGCTTGGAGGCCGTTCGACGCTCAGCCAATGAGGCAACGCTGGCCACTGCAGCTTCGTGGCTGCGGGCCCAAAGTCTTTACGAGGCCGGCGCTGCTCTGACCCGACTCAGCTGAGCGTGTAAACTGGAACCTCCCTCAGAGGAGTGGCTGCCAATGGTTGGCGTTGGTGCACCCGCGACAGGTGCGGACATTTCATTTTGATGAGACGGCGCAGTGGAGCTTCTTGTAACTTGTGACCTGAGACAACGCGATCGCCGAAATACAAGGCTGAATGAGAAAACATGGGGTCCAGGACATGACCTTTCCACTAAATGTGGAAAAAATGAGGGCCATTTAGAATATGATCGTTTCACTGAATGTGTAAAAAAAATGAGGGCCATGTTGCCATGTTGTACAGCTAACGGGAAGCAGGGGTCTGGATAGCAAAAGGAGCAATCTACAACGGCCCTGTGCCTCAATCCAGCTGCTTGCCAAGATACCCTTGCCAGAATGCGCAACCGGCGCCCCAAGTCCCTTTCCAAACATAGAGAGAAATAGGGCAGGGCAGGGGTGCGGGCGAGCGTAAGAGTTCGCCCTGAAAGTCCTCAGAGGAGAGGAATGTGACGAAGAAAGCGAAGATTTTGTGCCTAAGAGTCTGTGTGTCTCTGTGACTCTGTGTGTGTGTGTGTGCGTTTTTTCGTGACATTGGCAAACTAGCAGTCGCCACAGGCGTGCACGCAGCGCTGACAACTTTGAGCCCCATATTCAATGGCGAGGCAGGCACGCTTGCTGTGTTCTGCTTGTATACGCAGAACAGAACAGCTTTGAAGTAAGCATGATGTATATGAAGGCTACAGTAAAGCTCACACATGTTGCCAGGGTAACGAATGCGTCACATAGACGAATAGGCTGCTGTTCAGTGTGAGGTTCTTCGCGTTGCCAAGCTCGAGCTGGGACTTCCCGTTGCTTGGGCTGCAAAGCCGGCTCAGGAAAACACGATGAAACCAGGGCTTGCGGGGGGAAGAAGTGGTGCGTGACATGATGCGACATTTTACAGCTTTCAGAGTCTACCATTTTCAAAGTTTACTGCAGCTCATTCCGTGCAATCTCGAGGCACTGGAAGCCTGTGCGGCCCTCGTTTCTGCAGCGCTGCCTCTGGCGATTCCCGTGGAGCCCGAACGGACCTCAGCCAGACGTCACAAAGGCCCTGAAATTTCGGGGTGCTTCGCGTTTGAATCTAGAAGGCGTAGACCTTGTTTTGGTGTCTTCGTGCTTGGAGGATGAACTGCACCATGCGGCACAGGAAATTCCACGAGAAATTGACTGAGTGACTTTGCCTCCTGGGCTTCCTTGAGACATGTTCTCAGCTGTTCTCATACGTTTCATGCTTTCAAAACCAACCTCCCAATGACAAGCCTCAGGCGGAGCTCCTCCAGCGCTAGAATTCGGGGATAGGGCCCAAACTGTGGGCAGGACTTGAATTCGCTGCATCTGCAGCGCTCCTCCCCCAACGGGCTGATCGAAGATTTAGGCCCATGCACCTCTAGAGTAAACTATAGAGGCCACCTCGGCTATGGATCCGCGGCTTCAGCCAGAGAGGACATCGGTGCCGCAAAGCGCTGTGCTTAGCCCGCTGAGGTTATTGTTCTTTTCAGCATGTCGCCTTTGGTCTGTAGGTGGAATCAGAGTTCCAGCCAACCACCAAAGCCACTGTACTCAGAAGAAGAGGCAGTCCGAGCCCAGAAGTGACAGAACTTGACAGAAGTCAACTGAACCAGCAGGATCCTTGGATCCCTCCTGGGCGCCCTGGGAGAACTTGCTCGCAGCCTCCCCCAACCTGGCCGGGCTGGTGCTTTGGGTGCTTCGGCTCCGAGGTGTTCTTCATCTGGCCTTTGACTGCCATAAGTGATCAAGAATTTCCATGTGCTTTCAGTCTAGTCTGTGGTCATGTGCTCCCCCACCCGCCACCCCGCACGGAGGCTCAGTTGCAATGATGGCATAGGCTGAAATGGAGCCCAGTGTCCCCACCTGCCGTAGAAAGGCACACAGGACACCTGACATTTGAACCTCCAATCTTGTCCGTATTGAGAAGCTGATTTTGAAGACCGCTGCGCCACGATCCTCTTCCAAGGATGTGAAGCGGATGCGTCGGATGTTGCTGGAGAGCCTTGGATTCCTGCCAGACATGTTTGACATGTGGGAACGACTTCTGAGAGGCGAGTTTTCTGATGATTCTGTATATGCTTTATTTCTGCAGCCCTATGGTGCTCCACAACACCGAGCTTTCAGGTGCTCTTGACAGTGCTCCACTCGGCTTTCTCCCTGCCAATGATGCCGCTCGGACGCTCTGTAGACTGGGGAGTGCCAGGGGCTTTGAGGGCCAATGCGAGCACATGGATGACAAAACCAGGGTCTCTGAATGCCCCCGAAGAGATTTGGCCAAGATGCAAAACTTCCCACATAGTCGGGGCGGAGGCGAGTTCAAACCTAAAGATGCTCAGGCAAAAGCCATGCATGGTCCTGCCCCGAGCCCCTGGCACAAAAAAAAAAAACATCCAAACTTGTGCGAATAAGGCTGTGTTCGGCAACACTCCGCCCAGTTCTCGTTGAGATGGGTGTCCTGGCTGACCTGTGGCGAGGGTTGAAGATTCGTTGTGTTTTGTCACCACGTAATACAGCATTGAGCTTGACTGTCTAAGAAGGTTAAGGTTTTTCTTTAAATTTCTTTAGGCTGCATGCATTAGAGCCGTCAGCATTGAGCTTGCTCTCTAGAGGTATGAGGCTGCTCATGGCAACGGGGCCCAGCGGTGGAGTCGAGGCGGCAGAAGAAACTTGGGTGTGTCCCTGGCATTGAATGTCAGCAAGCCAAGGCCACCTCAACCATCATTCTGAATCATTCTGGCTCATGAGTTTCGGAAGCCGATCCCCTGAGTGCAAACACATCACCGCAGCATCGACGCGGCTTCACAATACCCATCCGCCGTATGCAAACCTCTACACGTAGCTGCATTCGTCACAAGGTGACATCGCCCTCCGAAGCACGCATTGCTCAGCACAAGTGTCTACCAAATATCTAATCCACGACTGCCACGCATCGACCTGCATGTCAACAAAGACGTCACAGGTGGACGTGGAAGGTGGTCTACTGGGTCGAGCCTTCGATGCTTGGGAGGCGCGGTGAGGCGGTTTAGGTTTGCAGGCTTTTGCCGGAGTACGTGCACCTCACCATGAAGTGAAGCAGAGGCCCAGCCTCACGTAATTTTGAGGCCCATGAAGCCTTAAGAGGTCTTAGCCAACGGCCTTCGCTCCGAGCCAGCCTCCGCCCCACTTGATGCTGCTGCGGCCACGGCTTATTCCCAGATCCATGGCGCAGAAGTTGAATATAAGGCTGAGTTGACAGTTGACAGGAGCTTTCAGCTCTGTGCAGAGAAGCCTGAGGCCAGAAGAACAGGAGGCATCTCTGGAACCTATGGTCCATGTATGTCCATGTCAATGTTCTGGGGCTGCAAATTGGCTTCTTGATGCTTGAGCTTCAGATCCTTTACCCGCTCCTAAGGCTCGGTACAGGAAGCTCAGGGCATTGCCTGTAAATGCTGTATCAGATGATGCGACTGAGGCTCCTCAGCGCCCTACCGCTGGCTCTCAAGCTGCCGCCAGACTTGTGGCTTGCTTCAGACACGACGGCGGGCCGTCGTTTGGGTAATCTCCTTGAATCTCCTTGAATCTCCTTCCGGTAGTTGTTGAAGCTTCGCGTGCCCGCTTCGGCCGTGCTTACATGTGCAAGCAGCTGGGAGCGGTGTAGGCCCTCGACCGAGCAAGGCTGGAAGAAGCAAAAATGGAATCTGAAAAAGCCGACGTCCATTTCGAGAATTGCGCCCATCTTCAACCAACCAAGGCGTCTGTGTCAAACCTAGACGCTCATGGAAGCCCTGCCTTGAGAGCCGGCGAACACAGGGGAAAGCAACGAGGAGAACAAAGAGGCTCCCCCCGAGTTCCAAAGCTCCTCCGGCTTCTGTGTGACTCCGTGAAAGATTGGCTCGCGCTGGG
This sequence comes from Symbiodinium natans, assembly GCA_905221605.1. Lineage (NCBI taxonomy): Eukaryota > Dinophyceae > Suessiales > Symbiodiniaceae > Symbiodinium > Symbiodinium natans. The sequence goes on from CAJNDS010002215.1 coordinate 436,013, forward strand.
GACGTTCAGGCCTGCGCTTATCTTAAGTCTTAGCAGATTCCCCCGGAATTCAGGTAGCGCCTGTTCTAGTCGCCAACCGGCCAGAGGTATAGTAGGGAGCTTCACTTGAGCATCGGGCACAACTTGTGTAGTTCCAATCTTGTCTTGACGTTGCCTTCCGGGTTTTGCACTTTTCCTCGAAAGCAGTGGGGGGGCCCACCCTAAACTTCTACGTTCGGGCTCTTGTTGGTGGAGGTGCTACTTTCAAAATTCGATAGGGGCCATGTTGCGCAACGTTCAGTGAACACAGAGTTTTGTCGGTCCCTCGGAAAAGAAGCCTCCTTCAGAGGCCTGCTGACCAGGGGCCAAAGGCTGCCTCCTGGGACGTGCGGGGGCGGATTGCGCAGGCAGGAAGGGAAGTGTTGTCCTGGAGGTCTGTGTCTTCAAACTCAGAGGGCGAGAAGTGGGAGCACTAAATCACAAAGGCTGCATTTTTGCAACTTTTGATGGGTAGGATCTGTCAAAGCTCGTTAGTTTAATTTAAGCAGGACCATAGTGACGTAGTATACGCGCGAAAACTGTCCAGATCCTAAGTTTGTAAAGCAAGTTCCATTGACACTATGTGATGGATCCGTGTTCAAGCAGTGTCCTAGTTTATCTCGAAGCTTGACGTGGCTCCGGCTGAAAACGCCTTAGAGGTGCTGACGGTATGGTGTTCGGGTGCTCCTCAACGACAAGGCCCTGGTGAGCGCAGACAGTATATGGCCATGTTGCTTACAAAGCTCACAGGCTTTCCATGCTTCTGCAGCGCGCCCTTGTTTGCAACTGCTCTACATGCCTCTAGTCAGAAGGAACACTGAAGGCCGAACTTAGCCAGAAAACACCGAATCCTCAGGAGAAGCCGTGGCCAAGCTGCGAGAACTGCAGGCTGGTGGTGGCTGGCAAGTACCCAAAAGACATACAACGGAGTCCGCAAGAATCCGCAAGCAGTCCTCTGCACTTCTAGCCTCGGCTCCTGAATGGGGTGAACCCCCTATATACTGGAACACTGCAGATCAAAGGTTGTCAAACTTTGTCAGGGCTCCGTCGGTGCCATCACGACGGCCGCGGGCCTTGCGGACCTGGAGATGGTGTTGACCTTCGGGTCGGCTGTGGCAGAGATCGGGCCGAACTACGTATTGCTGTTAATTTTTGGTTGCAGTTGCACCCGGTTTATTGGAGCCACCCTGGTTCTAGAAGCTCGGAGCCAGTGCCCGGAGAACTCGGGAAGCGAAGCCTCTAAAACCTGTCTTGGTTTCCTTCCGAAGAGAGGCCCAAAACAAAAGCTCGTGATAGGGAGCCCACGCGCCTGCTCGATTCGCTGTACTAGGTTTGCTTTGGTTTACTATGGTATCGAGGCCCGGCGCCGGGGGCTTTAGCTTGGCAGATAAGTTTCAGGCCGCAAGGCCCCCAAATTTGCTCGGGTTCTTCCTTCCCCCCGAAATTGTTTGGGGTCCGAGGATGTTGGGGGAATTTTCTTTGTAGAGGGTGCAAGATTTGTGTTTTTGTTGGAGGGCGGGGTCCTCGCTACTAGAAGAGACGCAATATACAGCTACATATACATATATGTAGTTATCGATATTCCCCAACACTATAAGGGGTTCCAACGTGCAGAGTAAGATGGGTTGGATCGACGAAAAATCGTGCTCTCTAGTCACGCGTGTGGTGGCGTCATAGCTGGGCTAGCGATTTGCAGACGTGCGGAGCTCCAGTGGCGAGGAGGTCGACTTTGAATGCTCTTGTTGGAGGAGTTCTTGGAATAGTGAACAGTTTTGGAGTGGTCTTGAGGACTCTGGGACTGAGTGCTTTATGAGGGTCGTCGTGGAGTGCTCGTGGAGTGGTGTTGGAGGGTCTTACACTACTTGGGGTCTCCGCTGACGTAACGTGTTAGTAAACAATAGTTGTGCCCGCACTGGTTCCCTGAACCTGAGAGGGGGAGATGCTGCGCATCTTTAGGTGGGGTCTGCACAAGATGCGAGTTTCCGTGCAGAGGCGAGGGTAGCTTTTGCGTGGTTAATGATTGCGTGCACTTCGATCTTTGGAGTTGCCTTCGATGGGCAATCACTTTGAGGAGATGTGTGCCAGCACTGCGGAAATGGAGAGCGAGCTCCCAGCGCCTTGCACGTTGCATTGGACGGATTTCAGGTTCCGGGACCTGACTTTTGAGGCTCCAGAAAATGGCAAGTGGTTTAGGACGTTTAGGACGGTCGGGCTGCAGGAGCTGATGCGACTTGACATCCAGCGATTAGTGTATTCAGTGTTCCTTGATGCTGGCTGGGGCATTGCATCGTTGATTCGTCTTGCATTCCCAGGTACCCTTGACTCAGCTGCTGATGAGCCTTCCGCAGGTGCTCGCGTTGCAGCCTGCCGATGCTGGGTCACAAAAGCGACATCAGGAGCCAGAGCAAGCTGCCAATCCCAAAGATGTGAACGGCATCCGCGGCAACCGAGGAACCCTGGGCCAGCGTCTTGGAAGCCACAGCGGCCGAGCTCATATGCCGATCGGATTTGTGAGGTATACGATCAGTACACCATGTACAGTTTACAGGGATCTGTGGTTGTATTGATTGGACACCTTTGCGCCTTTGCGCCTGATGTTGTTCAATGAGTCTGCTTCACGAGACAGGTTCAGACCGTTTGTCGCAGGGCCATCTTCAGAGTGACATTGAGCCACCGTGTTGTACAAGCGGCTGTTGTGCTTACTGCGTTCCAGAGTCGCACCACTTGACACCATCTGTGCCCACAGCTCCTAGAACCTTTCCCAGAAGCAGGATCTGGTGCTCAATTGATTCTGTACCCTCGAACTCCAAGTTCTAGAAGATCCTGGATTCTTTGAAGCTCTGCAGGCTCCCTTGACACCTGGATCTCCTCCGACCGGTATCCGCCAACCGGTGAAGTGGGTCGCCTTCTGCTGACGTGCACTTTGGCAGCTGGAACTTGATCTGCTTTGGCTTCTGGAGGTTCAGTTTGTTCCCCACCCTCGGTGTGGGGTTGTTCGATTTTAAACTGAACTCTTCTCCTCGCAAGGAACTCGTCTCCTCGCCCGGTCTACTCCTTGCTCATGCCTGGAGTGCCCAATGCCAAAGTGTGCCTGGAGCGCCCAACTCTAGAGTGTCCCTGGGGTGCCCAACCCCAGAGTCTCCCTGCAGTGTTCAACGTGTCCCCGGAGTGCCCAGCCCCAGGGTCTCCCTGGAGTGCCCAACCCCAAAGTCTCCCTGGAGTGCCCAACCCCAGAGTCTCCCTGGAGTGTCCCTCGCTGTCGTGGTCATCCGTTGCTGGCGAGGTAGCTTCCAACTCGCAGCCTCCCCCAGAGCCACAACTTCTCCGGCCATCGAGTCGCTGTGCGATTCTCGGATCAGAAATGTTGGGGCACCCCACCTGCGCCCTACCAGTAGTAAAATGCGGAAAGTGCCTTCCGAATCACCGATGCAGCATCTTCTGCATCGCGCCCCGAGGTCGTGGTCTCCAACTTCTCGGACGCCCTGGCGCAGCATCCGGACCTGGCCGATCCGTGCCTTGGAGGACCTGGAGGAACTCCTTTGAGCAACTGGAGCCGTCCCCCACCATGAAACGGTCCGCAGCGGAGCACCGATTCGCGGTGCTTCTGAGTTGGGCTGAAGCCGGTGAGGGCATCTGTGGCTCCGTGGCTTTGTCATAGTTTTTCCAGTTCCTACACGGTTTACAAGCCTCTCTGCATTAGCTTCTGGGCCGAAAGTTCCTAGACTGCCAGCTTGTCCAAAAGCAGCTCAAGACCCCAAGATTCGAAGACACTCGAAATGGAACTCTTATGACCTAAAGTTCACTTTAGTTTGGGATAGGGGTCTTCCGACAAGGGTTCTAGCTTCATGACTGAGGGGCGCATGAAGGCTGTGCAGTGTGCAACTTCGCAGGTGGGTTGTCACCACCCTGGTTCTCATGCAACCTCTTATTGTGGTTACACACCTGCCTCCTCTTGAAGTCGTGGGGCCTCCTAGTTCGACTTTGATGTGGTGTATGCTGCTTTCAAAGTTGGGGAAACGGTTTGGGATCCGAGTCCCAGGTGCTGCCGCCGCCTCACAGATCTCTGCATCGGGCAGCTCCTCAGTATGAAGGGCGAGTACAGCTTAAAGCTTCAGAGAAGCACAGAACTCTTATGCTTCACGCCACAACCCCACGCACGTCGATTTAGTCCAACCTTCTGGTGCACTCACTCCCTCGCTCACTCACGCACGCACTCGCTCACTCTCTCCTACTCTGTTCTTGTCCTTCCTGTCTACTTGTCTGTGTCTCCCAGTCTCTCCCGTGTCTCTCTGCCACTCCGTCTCTGACTCCGTCTGGATCTCCCTGACACTCTCTGACTCGCTCCCTCTCCTTCTCTCTCTCGCTCTCTCTCCCTCGCTCACTCCCCCTGTTTCTCTGTTTCTTTGTCTGTCTTCCTTTTGGTGGAATCTCTCTTTGTGTGTGTGGCATCAGTCTCGGCATCAGTCTGCACGCATGCAGCTATTTGTCATGACACTGTGAAACACAATTCGACATCCGCCCTTAGACGTAGACCTTGATAAAGAGGGAAGCAAAAGAATCAGACGAAGAAGAATAAGACGAAGAAGAAGAAGAAGCCAACAAAGTATATTTTACTCGAACATCCCCACCTTGCTTCTCGTTAAAAGGAATGAGCGCAAATAAGATGTTCAAACAAAGGTTAAGATCTCTGTGGTTTGGGCACTCCAGCGAGACTCGGGCTGGGCACTCCAGGGGCAGCCACTCCAGGGAGACTCTGGGGTTGGGCACTTTATGGAAACTTTGGGGTTGGGCAATTTAGGGAGACTCTGGTGGGCATTGGGCACTCCACAATTCTCTAGGGTTGGGCACTCCAGGGAGACTCTGAGTTGGGGCACTTCAGGGAGACTCCAGGCAGACTGTGGTAGTGGAAATTGTAGGAGTTTCTGGAATTGGGCACTCCAGGTCCAGGGAACCTCTGGTTGGGCACTCCAGGGAGACTTTGGGGTTGGGCACGGAGTCTCTGGGTTGGGCACTCCAGGACATTGGGGTTGGGCACGCCAGGGAAACTCTGAGGTTGGGCACTTGAGGAGTCTCTGGGTTGGGCACTCTAGAAAGACTCCAGGGCACTCTGGAGGGAGTCATTCTGGGTTTGGGCACTCCAGGGAGTCTTTAGGAGTAGACCGGGCGAGGAGAAGAGTTCCTTGCGAGGAGAAGAGTTGAGTTTAAAATCTAACAACCCCGCACCGAAGGTGGGGAATAAGAAGAAAGAAGAAGAAGAAGAAGAAGAAGAAGAAGAAGAAGAAGAAGAAGAAGAAGAAGAAGAAGAAACATAAGACGAATATGAAGAAGATCGTGACAGAGGCGCACACACGCAAAGCACACACAAGCACACCCCATATAATTAACCTCCACAAACGATGACAACGAACGAGCAGCAACACACGCCACAACCACTTGGCATCATTTGGCATCCAACAAGCCACTGTGAACCATAATGATCTGTGAAGCTTATCCCTGAGAGGTATGGCCAAGCACACTCCCATTCACAAAATTAAGTCCAGCAACAGTCTTTGAATTCAAAGCGTGATTTTTCCTGCTTTGCAAGATCGAAGTTCTTGAAGCTTTGCCTTGGGTCGTTCATCTGTGGCACATAAGAGTCAGGTAGAGGCGGTAGGCACTGAGCTGAGAGTATATAGGGTTTCCAAGGAATGGTCTTGGCGCAGCTGCTAGGGAGCGAGCCGCACGTTCGGCGCTGGCGCCGCTGTTGTCCAAGCTCGAGGAGGTCCCTTTCTATCCTCTCTGCCCGGGCTGCCGCTCGCGCCGCCGACCCGGATAGGGGTAGGTAAGAGTGGTTGTTGGGTGCGGGCAAAGAAGGAGGTGGAGGGTGGGGTCCCTATGAAATGTGGGGGCCCGGGGCTGGAGCCTCTTTCACTTCCTCTAATCAGGGGGGGTAGGGGGTTGAGGGAAGGGGTAGGAGGGTAAGGGGGTAGGGGGTGAGGATAGGCGAAGCAAAGCCTGAACTGGGGTCGCCGGCGAATATCCAGGCCTTCGAGAACGTCACGTAGGCCTAAGGTGGCTGAATGCAGTAGTGGCCAGGCTCATGTGCTGGAGATTTGGATTGCTCTGAAGTTGGTGTCCGTTGAAGCGTCCCCTGTTGTCTCCTTCAATCTGCAGCACTGCCTCGAGATGGTAGGTGCAGCTGGCAGCAGCGGCACCTTGAATTTCTATGCTGCATGAGGGAACTTCGGAATACATAGGCCTTGTCTGTGAAAGTGTTGGCACTTGCAGCTCTCTGTATTGACGGCATGTCTCATATGAAGTCCCATCAGCTGACCGGGCCCTCATTTCAGGTCCAGGCCTTTGTCGCCCCGCTTCGGTCTGCGGCACCACCCAGCGCCGACCCAAATGGCCTCCCTCAGCGAGTGCCTGGGCACCCCAAAGTTTCAAAGACTGGGGCCCCCAATTGGTCCCTCCCCCCCCCAAGAATTGCAGGCAAGCATGGTCTCGTGCCACATGCAGGGGGAATGTTGAGTACTGTGGAGTATCTGCAGCTGGTACATGAACTTTGCCGACCCTTGCCTAGACCCAACAGAGTCCTTCATCCTTTTCCACACCTCGGCTGCCCTCCTACAACTGCTGCGACCCTGAACCCGAAGCCCAAACCCAAGACGTACGAGGCAGTTGTGTGGCGGCTCTTATTTACCCTGCTGGCCTCGACGGAGCCATCGCGACCGGAACTCTCGTTGGAAGCCTTCCTTGATGTGAGGGTTTAGGGTTTAGGGTTTAGGGTTTAGGGTTAGGGTTTAGGTTGTTTTTGTTTGGTATTGAGGGACCTCCTGTCTTGTCTCAATTCGGCGTTATCTCGGAATCGGCTCAGCGGTGGAGCTTAGGAGTGGCTCTCGCAGCATTGGGCCTGGATTGAAGCAGCCATTGCCTGCCAAAGCGAGTCTGCGTGTGAGGCGCACACACACACATGTCTCTTCAGGGCTTCAGTGCTATGTTTGGCGCACGCTTTCTGAGGCTGCGGTGACACTCCTGACGACGGTCTTGTCGCGGACACGGAATAGTGAAGCCTCTTCATCGGCTGCTTGGGCAAGCGAAGTCATCACACGTTAGATGCATCAAGTCAGCGATGAGGCACCCCAGGCCGGTCAGCTTGTCAACTCAACAATTGTAGTGCATAGGCTGAGGAAGAGACTCGGAGGAGCCTAGTCGCACAGGAAACTCACGACCTTGCCAAAACGATGTCTGTGCCCCGTGCACGGAGACTGTAAGTCGAAACCCAAGACGGTGTGCCGAAAATTGCACGGTTGTCGCATGTTAGGTCTTCCAACGGGTGCTTCCCGTTCTGGCGCGGTCTGCAACAGAGCGCGGCAGCGCTGCAGCTTTGCATGGTGTGGTGGTTGTGACCGCTTTGCCAGAAGTGTTGGGTTTTATTAGCTGTCGACATGTCTGCCTTTCTTGTATCTGAGCTTGTGGAGCAAGGTCTGGATGTCAAGGTTGTGAGAGATCATCGTAGGGGTTCAATGCCACCGGCACCCACACCGGCACCCGTTCATGGAGATCTTGCCCGCGAGGACCCGCATGTTTCGCGGCGGGACAACACGCGAAGCCGCCAACTTTGTCTCGCAGCACCTTCTAGTGCCTTGCCGCAAAGAGACTTGGTTGCTTGTTCTATACATATCTCAATTAGAAATCGCCAGAATGACAATGCTAGTATAGCTGGTCTGGTCGGCTTCACCACGACCTGATGTGAGAGCCAAGTCCTCAAGCCCTCAAGCCCTGAAGTTTTTTAGTACATGGATAGAGTTCCGTTCTTGGTTCCAGCATGAATCCATCAACCCGTAGACCAAGATGGGGGATGTCGACATGGGCGGTTCCCTAAGTTGAGGTGCAATTCTGCCTCAGAGGTTCTCCATAATTTCGAGCAGGCTGCCCTCTTCATGATAGAAGATGTGCGGCCTTAAGGAGTCTTCATGAGTTTTGGGTCCCAGAATGGAGAACCTGATCAGGCCATCGCAGGGCAGCTTCTCCCGAGCCTGGCGAAAGCGTTCCTTGGAGCTTTGATTCATATCACTCATATCACGATAGCTCCTTTGGAGCTTGAGGGAGCTCTTGTTTGCAAATTTTGTTTTGGAATCTCCGATATATATCGGAGATTTACGGTGGAAGGGGGGGGGGGGGTGGGGCCCCCCTTTGGTGTCCGCCACACGTTGTGCGACCTGAGGTGGGGAGGGAGTGTTTCCTGGCAGGAGGCAGGACAACCCAAGACCTATACTACATTGTCCTGCAGCTGTCTTCTTCAAGGCTCAACCTCTTAATTGAGCCCGAACTTCCCGATGCTTTGACTTGACTTGATCCAAGGCAGGATCTGCCTCAGGATCTCCTGGCAGCTTTGCTGGAGGTGCGAAGTCCAAGTTGCAGGGACAAGAACACAAACTCTTTCGTACCTGTGGTACCCATTGACTCGGGCTTCCGGATCCGGGATTTCCGGGAAGATTTGCTGGTTCTGGGTAACCAATTTGCAAGGCTTCTGGGCCGTCAAAACTGTTAGACCTTGCGTTTGCTGGTTAAGAGCGGAGTGGGGTGTGTCGCCTCGTGCAGATGACCGCACAATTGTGACGCAACTTCGCCTCCGAAGGCATTTACGGTTGCCATGGCGCCCCGGTGCAAGCTTCTTGCTGCCTGGCACAAGTTTTCAACACGCCCTTGTGGTCTCCTCCCCATCCCAACTCCTTGAGCGTGGCATCCAGCGTGGTGAAGCGTCGCATCCCAGGCCACCCAGTTGATGGCTTCGCCTGAGTTGCTTGCTGCGTTGCTGCAGCCTGTGCTCTGAGCTGCACAAGAGACTTTGTGGCGGAGCTTAGCCGAGTGGCTCGGGGTCTTTGGTGCTTCTGAGCTTATGCTGTAGCTTTGGGGCTTAGGGCTGTCACAGGGGTTCATGGAGTTCCATGGCCCAGCTGCAGAGGTCTGTGGACTCCTCTGCAACTGTGCAAGTCCTCGGCTAGCCTGCTGGAGCTTGCTGCATCTTTGCCGCCATGAGAGAGTCTGAGAGGATCCAAGAGAGTTTGATTCCTGAAGCTTGGACGAACCCGAGCCGAGCAACTTGGAAATGTCAACGGCCCTTAGGCAACAAGGAGAGCTTGCCCATTTGTCAATCACTGCTAACCGCTGCTAGCCGCTGGAGATTTTGAGAGAGTTTGGGGGCTCCATTGGGCTCAGCCAAGGCTCCTGGACCGTCTCCCCGAATGGCTGCAGCACGCAGAGACCGCTGCACACGCGAGGCGGCGATCTGCAGAGATGTTTCAGATCGCAAGCTTGCTCAAGCTTGCTCATGATGCCAGGAAGCTCCTGGAGATGTCCCTGCCCTGGGTATGCGAGGCCATCGCATCCTTGGGGATGTTCCTGATCTGCGCTCTTTGTTGAATCAACTTGGGGGAGGGGTTGCTGTCGTAAAGAGGCACCGTTCGCAGGCATCCCTATACGCCACCTGGCCTTGATCATGACGGCAAGACATCCTACGGAGTTGCATCGGACAGAGGGCATTTGATGGGCATGGATCCCTTTTGGGCGTCGTTGTTAGAAGGGCTTCCACTCTTAGGCAGGACTAAGGCTACAAGTATACCGGTAAGGGACCCCTCTTCAGAGCGACCCCATATGAATACACGGGGACATGGTGGAGCCCGCAGGCCTTCTTGAGCCTGCTCGCTTCAGCGCCAGTCGTCCGAGACACGGAGGCTGTTGTACAACGGACTGGCTCTTGGAAGCCAGGTTTTGAGGTATGATTCGGTATGACTCAGTGAGAATGAAAAACGTCTCGCCGAGCTTGTCTGAGTCGGGGGCTTTCTCTACTGAGCCTTCAAACAGGTTTCACAGACCCTGGCACAAGCGCTGATCACTGTGCATGCCGCACTGGGGCCACCCCTCTGCAGACTTGGACGGCAGTTTGTCTACCGGCTGTTTGCATCCGTGTGGATTTGTTGGGTGCTGCTGTATCTTCCAGGCCTGCTTGTGGCTGTTGCAGTCTTCAGTCCTTCTCGCAGCAAATCAAAGGTCATCGTTCACTGCTGCCATGGCGCGAGGCCTGAGCGCGTTGGGCCTCCAGGCACAACTCCAAAGCTGCTCTTTCGAAGAAGTCGATCATGATCAGCAGCTCCATGCGCCCTTGCCGTGAGGAGGAGGGCGGCCTCCTCTTGCAACAGCTCGCAGACGCAGGGCTCACCGAGGCACCGATCGGGAGAATACCCCGAGTTGAGTTCATAAGAAAGCCATATTATACCATATTATACCGGATTATACCATATTATACCATATTGTACCATATTGTACAATATTATTCCATATTATGCCGCATTATACCATATACCTCGACCACATGCACCAGGAGGCCCTGGCAGAAGCTTTGCGCGATGCCGCGGACGCGTGGCAGGCAGGCCTCTTCGGCGCATTGAAAACGAGAGATCAGGAAATTAGCTTGTGTTCCTGTGAGGCCGAGGAGCTTCGGAAAGTCGCCACATGAGCTGTGTCTCCTCTGCCTCGCAAGAAAAGAGCGACACACGTTGGGATCTTGCACCCATGGTGCACAAGGCGGCCCCAGGCTTTTGCACCGTAGCATCTTCGCCAGCAAGGTCGGCCAGCCGATTCACAATGACTTCACCTGGCAATGCGCAGGCGTGGTTCCCTCTCCTCCGATGCATGCGACTGCTGCAAAACTCATGCGACTGCTTCTGGATCTCCTTCAGCCCCAGCCACTACTCGGAGGCCAAACCTCTTTGCTTGGGCCTAGATTCGTCCGGCCCTTGATGCTCAGTTATGGTTTCGGGGTTTTTGGGTGTGGATACTGCGACTGGATGAGTTTTTTGGTCCACATCTACGACGTGGACAAGGATGATATTGTCGACCTTGACTTAACGGTTTCAGTCGCCGAGAAAGAGTTCCGACCTCTTGTAGCGGTTTGAGCTGTGCATGGTGAGTGGTCACTGATTTGGTCGTGCTGTAGTTTCCGATTCGGGTTTGGTTTCCGAAGTTTCCGATTCAGCCGCCTTGGTTTCCAATTGGTCTGACTTTGGTTTCCGAATGTTCCGGTGACCGCCAATCGCATGAAGCCATGAAGCCCGATGACCGTCAGACATTCGGTCTCGAGGTCTCCGGCAGAGTGCGCTGTGGAACGGGGCATCTGTAATTTCGAGGTGCTTTGGGGAAGTGCCTGGGATGCGTGTTGCGCCATTGGGCATTTGTAGCGTCATGGGTTTGCACTGCAGCTTGGCCTCACCTGAGCGACACTTGAGCGACTTAGGTTCGAGTTCGAGCAACCCCCGACACGATTTCAACCGAAAGCTTCCGGCGAGGGATGGGCCGGGTGCCAGGTGCAGCAATGGCTTCCGAGTCGTGTGATGGCTCTGGAGGCTTTCGACTGGACTTCAGCATCAGAGGAGAAGAGTGGATGTGGTCATGCGGGCAATGAAATTTTGTGCCCGAAAACTGGTAGTCTCGTGTCCGCTAGGCGCTGCGTGGATGCATGAAATCCCCTCATACCTGTCAAGTGCGTTTGGGCACGAGATCCTTGCGACATCTTGTGTGACAGGTTGAGACAGCTGCACTCCCTGAGAAGGGCACAAAGGCACTAGCGACCCGGGATCTTCGAGTTGTGTACCTGGTTGTAATTTACTCTGAAGAGTTCATGTTGTTGAGGACATTTCGTATAGCTGGTAGCACACGAGTGATGGGTTGGGAGAAGGCTTCCCGAAATCGACGGAGACTGAATCTACTGATTCTCGCGGCCTGAACGGTTTCTGCAGGTTTGGGCTTTTGCAGAGTTTCACTGCTTTGCTGTCATGGCTGCTGACAGCATCTCGTACATAATTCCATGTTCATGGAGACGTGCACAGCTGAATGAGCGACTGGCCTGGAAGGGCGGCGCGGTGCGGCCTGCGCACATCTCGAGCATTGCCGCGTTGCGCCCCTTCAGGTCGTGCCCAGACCTGTGGAGCGCAGCAGTTCTGTCAGAAGCAGCCGGAATTCTGAACCAATTCGTGCCCAGGGTCTCCCGAAACCACAGGATCTTCAACTTGACCAACACTTCGCAGTGGAAGGTGCTAGCAAATGAGGCCAGACAGTGGCTGCAGTGGGGCGAGAAGCATCTCAGGCGGCTTATGATGGAAGAGCATCTCGTCTATCACTATCATCCAGCCCACTGGTCCTCTGCACCCTTCTTCCGTGCGACGAGCTTTGTCAAGGCAGCACAGAGGGCTTCTCCACTACTGACTTCCGAACTCAAGCTGCGCACACTGCCCAGACATGAGCGCGATTGGTGGAGAGCACTGGAGCTTCAACTGCCCTCTGACATGGCGATGCAGATGCCCAGGCGAAGCACCTTGCGCAACGATGCCTCGCCGACCTCACCAACCTCACCTTGCACACTCGATAGGGCTTTGTCAGATTTGCTAGAGGTCGAAGACCTCAGGTTTCAGGCCAGTCCTACTTGGGATGACGCCGCAGGCTTGCGGATCCGTTGGTTGCTGCATTCTGCGCAGTCGAGCTTGGCTTGCATAAAAGGTGATGAGGGCATTGCTGGGTCCCCGAGGCTACTGCACCACTTCATGTTCAGAGGTTCCCACCTTTTCTTCTCGCTGCTGGACCGTCTAGACTGCCGAATCTGGGCTGCGTTAAACACGCAGCAGAGACCCAGTCCGTTTTGGATGCGCCTTTTGCCCTCGCCGTTCACGGAGGCGAATTCTGTGAGAGGCCGCAGGAAGTTCCACTGTGACAGCGAATTTCAAGATCTTCTCAAGGAGCTTAGGGCCTCGGAACTCGCCTCGGCCTCGGGCTCCAGATTCCGCTTTGTGGAGGTCGGGGCTTCCTTGGGTGGCTGCACTTTCCACGTCTTGACATCGGTCCCGTCTGCTGTGGCAGTGGCGGTGGAGCCTTTCCAGCCTACGGCAGAGGCCATGAAGCAGACGGCTGCATGGAACGGCCTTGCCGAACGCCTCACTGTCCAACAAACCTTTGTATCAGAGCGAGAGGGTGCATGCAGAATATCATCGCTGCAAAACATCTACGAGACCAGGTCTCCGCATTGGGATTTTGGCCAAGAAGATTCCAGTGATGGCACAGCCACGAACTGTGCATCTGCGACTTTGGAACAGATCCTCACGTCGGCTTGGGGAGACTTCGGCACCTTGGACGTGCTCCGCGTGCATGTGGATGGCTGGGAGGAGACGGTTCTCAAGTCCCTCGGTGATCGTTTGCGGCCGCCCTGGGTCAGGGCCGTGGCTCTGGCGATGTGGCGGTCTCGGGAACCTCGGGCCGGGCACGTTTACGACCCGGTTGCCATCGCCGACCTCCTCCGATCACGCGGCTACGACTTGCTCTTGACACCAACCCTCGAAAAGGGACCATTGCGAAATGAGGATGTTGTCCTGGCCCTTCGGCGCGGTGTACAAGCTGCGGGCATCATGACTCTCATAGCTACCGGGCCAGCATTGCAAGTACCGGAACGAAACAAGCTCCCAGGCATTGGATCATTGCAGGTGAAAGCTCAGATGTCGTAATCGTTGATCATCACTTCACGTGCTTCAGCCTCCAATCATCATGGCGTCTTGTCCTGAAATGCCGAGCGACTTAGGACCCGGACGGACCAACGCATGGCATATCAGCATTTTGTTGCCAGCGTCTCTGGTGCAGCGGGCATGCTCTGTTGCTCCTTGCAGATAAGGTAAAGGGCATCCGAACTAATGATAACTAATCTTCTGGAAAAAAACGCTCTACCGCCCTTGGCACCTGAGACGAGGAAGCTACAAGAAGTTTAAGACTGCTCACGGCCGCATGAGGAGGGGGCTTAGAACTACGGCGCCCTTCTCGTACAGTCTCGACGACGTCTCGGGCTTGCTGTTTTTTATAGGCAATGTCAACGTCACGAGACAAACTTGGAGGCGTCGACGCGAACTGTGGGCAGAAAGTGCTCCCAAATCGGCATCACTAAGCACGGGCTTGCTTTCAGAATCGGGCTTCACGGGCGATTGGGTGCCGATTTCCTGCACCCTAATCAAACCTAAATCCTCAAAGGCAGCCCAAGCGACAAGCCGTTAGCAAGCCGACGAAGGCTCCTGCAAGTAGAGGGCTGCACCGCTGACTACCCAATTTGTAAATCGTGTACCAATCGGCTGACTCTATTAGGCAGTTGCCATACCCATGAGATAGGTTCCGAGCAGGACGGGCTTGCTCCAGGTTTGCTGAAGGGAAGCAAAGAACAGCCTCCTTGCCCAGACTGTCCTGTCGATCATCATCGAGCTCCCTGCAAACAGCCGCTCAGTGATCATGATGGCCCTGACCTCGGATAAGCACCGTTAGGGATGCATTGTTGGAGCTCACTGGGATATCACGACAGTTGCCTGTTGTCGTTTACCAATCAATATGTATATCGTCCGAGTTAGAGGTTGCACGCAAGTGGGTTGCACAGAAAAGAAGGAGGCAGTAGGGAGGCCCTGGCCAAGATATGAAGTAGCCATTGACAAATTGGTATTGTGAGGTTGATTGCATGTCCCCTAGACGGTTTTGAAGTAAGGACCCTGGGGCTGTAATTACGGGGTATATATGAGGGGCATTGTCACCCAAGCCACGGGGACGCGCACGTCGGCGTTCCAATCCTACACTTCGGATCGTGTTTCCAGTCCGTATGGTCGGGCTGCAGATACGGCAAGCGACCGTGGGTCGAAGAAAGCGACGCCGAGCAGTTGGACCGACACTCGAAACCGTGAATCCGCAGCGCAAGTCGTAAGTGAGCTTGGGGCACCTTAGGCATGTTGGAGGACCCCCGAAGGCCTGTCTGATCCTGCTTGCCTTTCGCAGCAGTAACAACGTGTCAGCGGGCGGTCCTTCGGTGCGGTTGTCATGTGCTCTGTGCTTTTAGCACAGCAAACACGGCGGCATTAACAGGGGAGAGTGGGTCGGCTGATCGACCAGGTAGGGTGGTGTGCCTGGCGAGGGTTGAGGTGGAGGGAGGAGACCAGAGATGTCGATGTGTAAAGCTGGCGTCCGCAAGGCGTACTGAACATCAGAAGTTTCTACTGCTTGTGGAACGGATGGGCATCCTGCATTACCTCCGCTGAAGTGCCATGACTCCCCTCTACACCTACCATGATGCTGACCTCTCAGTTCCACACGCTCCAGAATTACGTCGGGCATAAAGCCGATTCAAAGGCCGGCGGCAGCTCTGCCTCCTGGATGGCACAATAGTGTGCAGACTGTAAGCAGACTGTGTATGCAGTGCATTGTGAAGGCATATGTGTTGGCGTGTCTTTTGGAAGTCGGTGACGTAGAAAAGTTCGGTTCAAGTTCTTGCCAGGGTCGCACTGGCTTCAAGTGTGCTATGGCCGCTAGGTGATGATAGTCCATGTTATATCATGTTTCAGACCGTCATCGAGACCTCACATGCCCCCGAGCAGCATGCCCCCTGACGTTGCTCTCCCATCGAAGCCAAAACTCCCCCAACTAAGAGGACGAATGCATCTGCACGCAACGCTTCACTAGGATGCGGGCCAAAGTTGCAGTTCACATATTTCACTTTTTGCTTCCATGACCTGGTGTTGTTAAAGTTCCCAAGATTCATGCGATGCTCCGCGAATTTCCTTGGTTGAACTGCGCTGACCCAGGCACCTGCAAAGTTTAGCTTCTTGGTTTGCCCGCCGGAGACAGCGAAGGAGCTTAATGAATCTGAGCCTCGGCATGGTTTCAGGGGGGGCAAAGATGGGGCTGTGCTGGAAAATGTCGCATCCTTCAGAATCTTCCTGAGTTGCATGAAGTGCTTGACCCTGCCAGGTGAACCTTTGGTCGAAGGCCGCTTCGGTTGGTCCTGTGTGATGTGCATGGAAGCTCAAGGAGCTACGCAACAAAGAATACACAAAAAGTAAGCAAATACACACACACATACACACTTACACCTACACCTGCACTTGCACGTTTGCACTTCTGCATCCACCTAATTAAGCCTGAACCTCTTAGTCTTCGTCACTGGCTTGCGTCAGCCAGGCTGCTCGTCGCTAGCATGGCCATCCACAAGCATCAATACTAGAGTCACTAGAGGATGCTACAGCGAATGCGAAACAGTGCGCACTTCTCAGGACTACGAACATATCACTGATATTGCAGGTACATTCACAGTGGACTTCCCCCTCGCTCACTAGACTTAACTTCGTTGGGGAGTTTCGAACTTTCGAACTGCCTCGTCTAAACCAGCCCTGCCCCGCTGCGGATGATTAGGATGCTTGATGGCTCAACATGTACGAATGTTCTGCCTCATTTGCCTCGCTGGTTCCTTGTTGGGGGGAGCATCCCAGAGTTGCTTGTTCTCGAGATTGGGGTAGGTCATCAACCTCTACGACTGTGCCGTCGGGGTCTCATTGCGCTGCGCCGAGGCACATGGGGACAAAAGCTCTGACACCGAACCATCCATGTTGGCCCCTGACTCCTTCCTTGCGAACAAAGTCCTCTTCCCCTGGCCCTTGCAGTATGCAGGCGCGAGGAGAGGAGCCGGTGGCAGCAACGGAGGCTTCAGAGAGGCTGGATGGACTTGGGTGGCAAGAGAGGGCTATGAGGCTCTCAAGGATCCTACTGCACGTCTCGGCTGAATGTGGCGTTGAGGGAAGGTTAGGACACGTCTGCGCTGCGTTGTGGCAAAAAAGCAGGTTTCTCCGCGCGCTGCTCCCGCACAGCATGTGGATCATCCTGGCGCCCTGCTCCCAAGGGCATCGGAGAATGTAGAATCACTGGGATGCTCGTTGCATTCATGTTGCCAATCGCCAAGCCTCTCCAGCT
The DNA here is from genome assembly GCA_905221605.1 of Symbiodinium natans. NCBI lineage: Eukaryota > Dinophyceae > Suessiales > Symbiodiniaceae > Symbiodinium > Symbiodinium natans. The sequence continues at coordinate 452,822 of CAJNDS010002215.1, forward strand.
TCACTCTTTCCGGCATGGTTGAGTGGCCGAGGGGCCATGGCGACGAAAGCTTGCAAGCAGCGAGGTGGGACTGTAAGCTAAACTAAAGGTCCAGGGAAAGAGGTCAGGCGTCGGACGTGCAGTGGGCTGCTGGCTTCAATCTTAGGACAGGCGTTAAACTGTTTGCCCCATTCATCGACACAACTTCATAAAGACACACAAGTGTTCTCACGTGAGACGCGAACGGCAAGAATGATCGCCGGGCACGCTTTGCCGCGCATCTAGGAGCACGATGCCGGAAGTGAAAGCTTTCTTCTTGTTCTCGTATCCTAATCTGGTTCTGTATCTTTACAAAGGAGGACCAGAAATAGAAATCAAGGATCCATTGAAGCATCACTTCTCAATATAGCAAGCACAGGTCGCTTCGAGCATACCACTCAAGCTTGTGAGCAACTTCATGGGGTATTGCTGCAGAAGGTCCTCTATACACTCCACATTGTTTCCTTGAAACAGACGTAGGGCACATCGGGAGACATCAGTGATGCGCTGTCGCTGCAGGACGCTGGCCTCGAAGAACGAAATAGGCCGAAAGCCTCCAGCAGTTAGGGCAACTTTGGGCAACTTTGGCCTGACTGGCTGGCTGATGACAGTGCTCGCAGGTCCTTTGCTTGAAACTTCCTTGGAACAGAACAATGCACAGCCAGAAATGCCGTCAGCAGTTGAAATCCCACAGGCGGAGCCTTGCCACGGCTGCAGTGATATTATCATGGGGCGGTTGGTTGCTCACGGGCATGTTGCCTCCTCAGAACTGCATTTCTGAACCCACTGGGTACATTGGCGGGAGGCCTCGGCATCGTTCTGCAGCCGGAAGAATATGAGATCCAGAGTGGCAACAGGCCAGGCCACAAGATGGTCTGTAGTTGCTTGAACCTTGCAGACTCGCCGGCAATACATGCGCAGAAGCACAGGACTACAATCAGAAACCGCTCATATTGCCCACCAAAATTTAATATAATTTAGTATACGTTAATATAAAAAAATATAATCCTGGGCAGGTTGACAGGACTGCAGGGGACCTGCGCCAACCAAATGATCAAGCAGACGGAGTTCAAAGCTCTTTGGCGTGATTTTTGTTCGGAGCGTCGTTGCTGTGTTTGGCGTCGCCGGCGTAGCTTCTAGGACGCATGGATGCAACAAAAACAGAGAGTGCGGCAGCGTGTGGCACGAGGCCTGCACCATGGAATTTGGCAAGGAGCTGGAGGCCCTGGTGACCTGGTGCCCAGGAAAAGCTGAAAGGGTTATAAGAAGCTATGACTATATAATCAGTGTTGATCACAAGCTTGCAAGAAATGTGTCATTGTTGGGGGTGAAGTGCGCTAAGCTTTGCCGATTTTTAAGCTGGAGTTGCGACATCAAATTAGTTTTCAAAGTCAGGAGGCTATACAGCTCATAGCGAGATCGGGGAGCCTGGGCTTCAGGCGCCAGTCATCACTGCCGCGGCAATCACCTGGTTGGCCAGGCCTGAGTGTGCGCAAACCGGGTGGCTTACAGGCTTACAGCAACGCTCCCTTCGATGATCTTCGATGTCCTCTTGTGGATATAAGCAATCCGATGAGGGAAGCAACACAGGACAGTCGTACTAGTAGCAAGTCGTTCGCTCTAGAGTGTTCCTTGCGTTCCCGGATCACATCACATGCAATCATCAGCCTCTCTGAGTTTCTGTGATGCAGTCACTGCCGAAAGGACCGCTGCTCACAGACAGATTCACAGACCTCCTCAGAAATTCTTCCTCACCAACCCTCCTGCCTTAAATTACCATGCTTCACGCCGCTACACGGTTCACACGAGCAGCAAGAATGTCCCACTTCACGCTGCTGCCAGAAGCATCTGTGGGGTCGTGCTACTTGTTTTGGTCGCTTCACGCCACACTCTTCGGCGATTCACGCTATTCAACCCCCCACTGCCACAACCTGTTCTCAACATCCTGTCACACTTGCGATCGTGGCACAGTCGATCTAGGAGGTGTCTTGCTTTGAGGATGTTGGCGGCAGCGGGTGCCTAATATATAGCAGCTCCAGACGACGTAGTTTCCCAAGTCCCGCTGCGTGCTCAGAGGGTTTTTTTGGCTCCCTACCCGGATAAGACTTAACAAGTCACACCCCTTCCATCCCCGAAGCCAGTTCCAGAGCTGGCCGGCACTGGGCGCCGCTCGTCCTCCGCTGCGCCCTGCTCAGCTCGGTTTTAAATGGTGAGAGTTCGTTGTCTGAGGAATGCGTTGGAAGTGTGAAAGATTGTTGTGTGGTTGTGTGCCTGGCGCTCCAGAGTAGCGAGCGACGTCGTTCGTGTCGCATGTCACATGCTCTGCAACTCGTTGCACCGTTTGCTTTTGCACCCCAGCACTGCGCTTTCCATGTGATGAGGGCGTTGACAGAATAGCTCTTGGCTAGGTGCTACGTGGAGTCGTGAAGCCACCGAAGGAACACCCACGGAGGAGGACACTGTACTGGAACAAGAGTGGCATTAGGCAGCTCAGTTGGCCAGTGCGACCACCAAGACGACCACCAAGACAACAGTTTGTCAAGTTGGTTTTATATGTTGAATTCCATGCTGCTTATACCGACTTGGTTCGAGCGCCAACAGCTGTCGCACTGCAGTCTTATATCTACGGCCTGGATTTGCACTTGTACGTAGGTGTAGTGTAGGGTTTCTGAGCGCTTAATCTGCTGGTTTAAAGATCGTCGGCAGCTTCAGTTCCACAACCCTGTTTAGCACCGTCTTGTTGCTAGGAAAGCCTGACGCAAGGCAAAGGTAACTACTGCAGAAGCATATGAAATGATGACAGTTGAACGTGTGGGAGACCTCCAGTTTGCTTCCCGACCCCTAAAGTAGAATGCTGTGGGGCCCGTGTTTTGGGCTTGTTTGTGCGAGAAACTTCGATGGAGCTTTTGGCACAACGCTGCGTTTTGGTCTGGGAAGTCTATCTTACAAGTAGCACGTATGGGGGCTGCAGGAAGACAGTGCTTTGTGTTCGGGTGGGGGTTGAAGTATGCAGGTCTTGGGTTCTTCCAGTCTGTAGCCAAGAGGCTTCTGTGAAGGTAAGGGTTGCGAAAATGCCACTTCCCGCACCGCGTAGCCTTCAACTGCAAGTTTGCCCGAAAGCTTCACTCTCACTCGCTGTCCCTGGCTGGCGGCCGTGCTTCGCCCCGACCCCCACCCCGCAGTGGCTCTGGGCATGGATAGCCCTCGTGCAAAAAATGAGCCGCACCTTTTCCACCTTTCCTAGGATTCCTGGCCCCCGGATGCATCTGGGTTGTCCAGCGATGGTTTTCGGGCTGAGGGGGCCAGTGCTCCAATAGTTGCATGTCGATGAAGTTATAAGTGTGAGGTCCATTGAAGCAACCCGAATGCTCAACCCTAAGCCTTTAACCTCAATACAACCGCCCGTACAACTTTGGGGCGGAGCAGTGCAACACTACATCAAGATTTTGCACAATATATGCATGCGCTTGGAAGGAGCCGGATGAGACTCTGATGCCTGGGTCTTGGTAACTGGCTTCGAGATTGGAGCTCCACGTTTGCAGCAAATTCAATTGCTGCAACTTGCCAGGGCCCATTCCTTCAAGTACCCTGTCGGTCGTGATGATCCCTTGTCTTGGTAAGGAGTGGACACTATTTTATGTCGGCGTTCGGCATTAGGTGAGGAAGGCGTTGGAGTTTCAATGTCATGCCGATGCTTCAGGCACTTGGACTCCTTTGCGCCAGTCTCCCCTCCCAAGTCAAAGAGCGCGAACTGCCAAGGCACCTCGCACAGCTTCTCCAGGACCTTCTGTCACCCTCAATGGTCACCAGATGTGGGCAGGGCCAAGCTTGTAAACACAGAAGGCCAGGGCCCCCCCCCCCCACCCCCCTGGTGAATGCACCGAAGGTCTTCCGGTAGTCATTCTGGCGTTCTCGGAACATTTCTCCATTCATCTTTGCTCCTGACACGAGTCTCCTGCCCCCCAGAGAGTCCTGCAGAGTTGCCCCCGAGGAGCCGGATGAAGCTGAGATTGTGAGCCGCAACGCTATCCAGGCGAGTCAGAGTCTCATGGAGGAATCTTCTGGAATCTTCTTGGATACTCATGTTAACCTGGGAATCGGAAGCCCTCAGGGCCTGCGACAGGTGATCCAGCGAATTTACCTCCGAGAAGACCTTGACATCTCGGCCAGCGTTGAAGACACTACGACGTACGAGGCCAGGAGTTTGCTTGCTGGTGGGGCCGAATGGCAATTCGCCCATGCTGCATAACAACAACAACCCTGCCAGGAGTTTCTGACACTTCGACAGAAGTTGCCGCCTGGCGGGCTGAGCGTCTTCATGGACAAGGCAGCCCTTTTCACTCATGATTCTTCTGTGCATGTGTGCACTCAGTACTATGCAATAGCTCCTCGTATATTCAGCCGCGCCACTGCCTTTATTCACGTGTAAAATAGGAAACATTCAATCGCAGGTGTGTGGCTCATGCCAGTTGAGGGATAGTCCCAGCGATTGCTCTGCAACTCTACCAAGTCATTTGATCTGAAAGTCTCCAGCGTTCTCCCGCTGCAGTACTGCCCTCATGTCTCTAGAAGAGAAAAAGAGGATGCACGAGCTTGCTCGCAAAGCCAGAAGACCATGCGAACTTGACGGCATTGATGAGCCTCGCATATGGCTTGAGCCTTGGATCTTGGCGAGTGGCGACGCTTCTTGGCAGAGGCGGATACTCGATGCACTGATGGTTTCCGGGGAATTTCAGGGCTCTCGTTGAGAAAGTTCGGGGCAGCTTCGAAGCAGTTTCTCAAGAAACATAGCCTCAGCATTCATCTGGGTGCAGTGAGACTCTTAGGCCGAACTCAAAGAGTACCCTCACCTCGCCGAGAATGACCTGGTCATGGCGCTTTGTGCCAATTGTGGCATTGCTGTGCGTGGCAGGCAGGGGCCGTCATGCAGTGGTGCTGTAGATCTGAGCTCGCAAATTCCACAAGAGGCTTTAGGCTGGAGACGGCCTCCTTCTGCAGACTAAGTCGGGCCCGTAAGCCAGTGCTGGCCCAGAACCTATCAAGGAAGAATCGAAGCTTCTTCCTCCTGCCCTTAAGTCCGGGAAAGCCTCTGGCCGAGGTCGCGAGAGCTGCCCAAGATAAGACCCAACACCACTTTGCCCGCAAGGACGGCTGCAAGCAAAATGTCCAAACTCAGAGAATCATTTCGGAATCACAAGCCCAGGAACTCAGGAAGCCCAAGAAATGTGGCAAACGCGGGCCCCAAGCTCTTGGTGCAAATGCGTGAAAGTTCCAGAGTTGGAGAGGTAGGTGCGCTGCTTGCACTCACTCCAATTGTCGTAGCCGACTCAACTGCACTTGGGAACCGTATGGAGTCGTGCATTGCCCGTGTTGCTCCAGAGCGTGCTCTTTGTAAGGAAAAGGAGGGAAGAGTTAAGGAAACCTAAGGGATAGCCGAGAGATGGAGCGAATGCTGTGCAGCAGGCCTCGGCGTTCTTGTGCACATGCGGCCGATGCTGCCAGTGGCCGACACGATTCAAGGCGCAGAAGGGTGAACTCTTGACGCTTAGCTCAGCAGGTCTGCAAAGGGGTCAGAATTGGAGAGCATTTCGCAGCTGGTTCTACAGGGAGCAAAAAGCCCATCCACAGACATCAGGCTGTGCTGTGTTTATGTCCATGCTGTCCCATTCCTGAGACTCGTGACAAGGGTTCTCGGAGGTGCGCAAACCGCGGATGCCACAGCTTTACGGGAGGCCGGCTCAAGGAGATTTGACCTCACATGATACAGTAGAGTGCATTAGAGTGCAGGGCGTTTCCTGATCGATGCACTCTTGTGCATTCGCGACTCTGACCACTTCCGCCTGTCACGGTTCCCCTGAGCCTACGATTTCGCTGTCGGTTGTTTGAAAGGCATATAGCAGGAGAGTCTGAAGCGGAGAAGCTCTGAAAATGCCGTGAGGTTAATACACTTCGTGATGCTGTGTTTCGAGGTTCCTGGGTTTGCAACTTAAGCTTCGTGCTCCCAGGACAAACTCAGCGAACTCTAGCTTCGAACAGCCTGTGAGACCACAGCTCAGGACAGGACGATGTTCTCAAGGCGAGGGCCAGCTACACTGACTACACCTGACTGCACGTGTCTACACGCATAATCTTCATCTTAGACATCTGTTTGCCAGCTAGCTCCGCTGTTGTCGTTTCAATGCTATGCGCATGGCGCGTGATGACTTCGCCTGCGGAGGCTGTAGATATGTTGAGGCAAGAACTGGCTCTTCTTCGACAGTCCAGGCACACAACTGCCATTAAAGCATCAGCTTGTGGAGTTTGCTGAGACTGCGTCGCCTTGCCTACTTGCAAGTAGGGACCAGCAGAGAACGCCCAACAATTCTCAAGAAGCTTAGGCCGCAGGTCCGGTTCTGAATCCACACCGACTGTTGTTCTCGTCCTGTCCATGCATTTCCGGGTCACCTAGCTTGCAAGCCCTCAACCATCAACCCCAAATCCACGGTGACTTCTGGAAGGTCTGGCAGTGGTGCTCCAGCCTCTGGTACACTCATCACTGGATCGTCACCCACCGCTGCCGCGCCAAATGGCCAAAGGTAGGGCACCGGGTGTCCATTGTTGGCTGAGGGTATGTCGGGTATGTGTTTGTCAGGACGTGAAAGGTCTTCGTGGGAGCTCTGAGTCTGCTCGATTAGTTGGGTCAACGATTTGCTGACCTCAGTCTTTCCGACATACCAACCAGCATTCTATATGAAATTGTTGCGACTTCATGTTTCATGCACACGAGGGGTTAGGACGACAGCACTGACACAGCGCGTGGCAGGATGGCTACGCCATCAGCTCTTGAGTCACGTCCTTCCATGCTCAAAAGGCCCCTAGTGATCAACAGGCACCGCTGTTTGCAGCATGGCCACCAGGACCTTGAAGCCGAAGTCGCCCAAGCGGGAAGGTAAACCAAAACAGCCTCCCCGCCGTCTCCCAAACCTCGTACCCATTCCTCAGAAAGCTCTTTATGTCAGTGTCTCGATGGCGGTGGCTTTAGCACCTGCGCCCGCCGAAGCAGCACCACTGCGGAACCCACGTGTCGAGCCACCGAGACGCAGTAAGAAACAGGTGAGGGACTTCACATCCTGTGATCAGTACACTCAGTAGACAAGAAGAGCCTCTGCATCAGTGCCCACGACCCAGGTTTGCATCTTCTCCCGCAGCCGCCGCATCTGCAGCTGCCAGATGTGAACAAATGTGAACAGTCGAGCCGTTTAGACCAGCTTTTTCTAGATTGTAGACCAACCGGCCCATGACGATCCTAGATGGAGGAGTTGAGGACTGTTGGGGACTTCAGGAGTCGAAGAGCTGAAGCGATGTCCCCGACTCTTCTACCTTCCTACTTGCAAAGCCTCAACAGGTCGGGCAATGCCAGAAGCCACCCAAGCTATCCTAAGTCCCGTGTGATTTGTGCGCTGAGCCCCAGCCACGGCGCATTCGGCATGAAAGCGAAAGCTCCTTGGATTCCTGCCCAAGTGCAGCAGAAAATCTTCCCAGCCAAGCTCCATCCTGTAGGACCGATAAGATCTTGGCTTTAACAAAGGATTGAGGCTACCAAAGTTACCTGCTGAGCTAAGGACCCGCACGGGTTGAGTTGGGACAGCAACGTGCTGAAGAAGACAGCCGCTCGCCATGTCAAGAGTTGATTGCCTGGAAGTGTTAATTGAGAACCAGGAGATGCCTTGACACGAGAAGTGCAGCTGTTTTGCTTCTGGTATTATCAATCTCCCCCTCACCTTGCTTCAGGTCAGTATGGCAGAAAGCCAGTATTGGTACCAGCGAAGGGAGAAGAATGTGAGACTCAGCACAAAGATGTCTATGGGAAATTTTGGGTTAGGCTTGGCGATCGAAATTGACTTACTCCAAAAGCGTTATGTTTGACTCTGTTTCTATCCATCTGTTGAAGGCTTCTCTCGGATGTCTGGGTCGTTTCGTGATCGCATCTGCGCCAGAATGGTGGGATGTGTAGGCTACTTCGGGGTCGCATACAATTTTGATGGATTTTAAAGGAAAATGGATGCTATCGCGTGTTCTAAGGACTGTGTTGTCGAGTTTTGAGTCTTTTTCATCCAATATTAGCAGGTTTCTTTGTTTGAATGGAAGGATGTCTAGGTTATTTTCGTGATCGAATAGAATTCTTTGATTCGGGGTCCGAACTGGATCGAAATTCATAAGTTTCAACAAGCGTTAATTTTGACTCTTTTTTGTCATCTTTTTGGAAGCATCCTCTGTTGGGCACATGGTACAGAATGAGACCACAAAAAATGTGTGTGTGCTGTACACAATTATGGGGACACGCTGTGTAGTGAATTTGTGACCTGGACGCAAAACTGAAGCTAGCGCAGCAGTTTCGATTGCTCGCTAGGCAAGGTTCAGGAAAGCTTGATTTTCTGAAGCGCGAAGCTACAAGATGCTACTTGTTCTTAAGCTACAGGGCTTCAACAATGTCCGAACTGCTTTTGCGAACCAACGCTGGTTGCCCCTTCGCAGTAAATGGCAACTAGGCTGGCAGGGGCTCAAGAAGCTGAGCAACAAGAGCGCCCCGATGCATTCCGATTCCGCATCCAGTACGACAAGAAATTCCCAAATTCAACCTCGCCAACAAATACAACCAAAGGCGATTCTGGTTTATTGTTGGGGTGGGAGGCAGGCAAGCATGTCGCATGCACTGACCCAAGTGGATGCAAAATTTAAGCATGCGTTGCTAGCATTGAGCCGACAATGTCGTTTCCGAGAACGGTGGAAAAGCGGAAATGCCCCCCTCCCATAGGCTTTAGGCTTGACGAGACAGCAACCCGACGTCGTGTTGCTAAAGTCTGGCGCCCATCACATCAAGACTCGGGTTGTGACATCATTGCTGGTTTCATCCGCGCTGAACCGAGGAGGCCAAATGGGGCGTTCACCCACTACATGGCCAACTGGCCCTGCCTGTGGGGCGAGGACTGCGTCAAAAAAACCCAAGAAGCCATCGCGAAGACCGAAAGACCAGACGCAGCTCCACGGAGCTGCGCGTGTGCGTGGCGCTGCCCTCACTAAAAACCAAAACCTTCAAAACCGAAATCCTCAGTCAAAGTGTGCAGGAGTACATCGGCGTCGGTTCCGGTGACGGCAACAAGTGGCTCGAAAGTGTTGAAGGGCATCATCGCACATCATTGGACGTCGCATGTTGGAGCTTCGCCGTTCGTCTCTGTGGCTTTGCCCGCATCTTGGAACCTCCAAATTGTCATTCTCGGTCCAGGTGGTTGTGCGGCGCCCGCATCATGCGAAAGCCCTGCACTGTGTACTCCTTCGGCTCCAACCGGAACATCCAGCGCCTGGGGCTGTAAGAACCGCTTCGGAAGTCATCCTTCATTATTTCGACTTATCATCCGGGGTCCAGCAGCTGTGGTGGACTTCCTGTTCATTTGTGGGTCCCCCCAGCATGGGTTGTTTGTGGCTTGGAACAGAGGTTGGGTCTCAAGGGCATCGATATGAAGACAATGAAACTCATCAGGAAGCAGGATTTCATCTCCAGAGCACCAGTCGCCTATAATCTAGGCATGACTCGCATCCTTAATGTCGGTTTCAGGAGTTCTCTGGCGCGGTTAATTCATGCGATGCTTCAAAGCTTTCTTTCAGAGGTTCAGGCCAGGATGGCCCCCATGTGGCCCCAAGATGCCTCAAGCCGAGGTTCGAGAAAGGCATCCACAACTTGGGTCTGAACTGCGAAGTTCACATCTACGACCCAACTTCTGCTGCGCCGCCGGAAGCAGTACAGCTAGGCTGTCTGCGAAGCCCCCTTCGCAGCCTTTAAAGGATTCAGACCGGTGCAGGTGGTGATTCGAAGGTGTAGCATGTGTAGTTGAGTCCTGAGTCATCAACATGCAGCCGAAAGGCGTACAGAGCCTTGCCTGTCGGCGGCGTAGCGGGGGGGTGGCTTCGGTTGCTGAGACAGTGCGGCGAGGCGTGAGCCACATGAAGTCACCCACCGAGCCGTGCAGGCTTTAAGTACCATCGCGTTGGCCTCGGGGGCAGCGATGGTTGGCAGCCGCTTAGAAGCAAAGTTCCGCCACAGCTAATTCGTTTCTTTCAGGACCTATCAGTCCAGGCCACTCTGGCCTTGGACTTCATGCTGTGCCCGAAAAAGTTAGAGGTAGTCGAGCCTAGAAGGCTCATCCCAGCTTCCGGATCCCTACTCCTCCGCCATGCTAAGGAATGGGCTCCCGGTCAAAACCCTCAGCACGCTGATGCTGCTCGCATTGAACTCTTATCGGATCTGGCGCCCTTGGGGTTTCATATGCGGGGAGGATACTTGTGAACGGCCCGGATGCTGGCTCATCAGGGTGCTTCTTACAAACTACAGGGAGTCGTTGGGAGACTCGAGCCAAAGAGTTCCGCACTGGACATCACTGGACACTGGACTACTCAAATCTCTCCTTTGTGAATCTTGCTGAGCTTAGGAAGGAGAATGGGCACACCCATCTGGACGTCCTCAAGGCTTGAAGCCAACACTGTGGATTCTGCCTGGCATGCGTTGTTAACAGATGTTAACAGGTGAGGATTTGATTCAAGAAAAGTCAGACTAGTTGATTTGGTGTGATCAGGGAGCTTGTTTCGGCCGAGCTCGGCCCGGCCAGGTGGATATCGAGCGTGCGGAGCATTCAGCGGTCGCGCAAATCGCAAGCTCGGCTGATTAAGGATGTTTGTTGGAGTCAGGTTGTCCTTGTCGGGGCTAGGATTTGCTATAGTTCTTTCGGCGTAGACCGCAGACAGTGTAAGAGCAGATTGCTAAGAGCAATGGAGCACACCGAAAGCACACCTTAAGAGCACTCCAAGGGCACAAAGGCAACGACCGTTCTGCAGATGCAGGTGTGTCTGGGGAGAGGAGCTAGAATTCTCGGTTCTTTTTTGCAACACGGAATAGCTTGCAGACTTGCTGCTTGATGAAGAACCTGTTCTCCTGCTAAAAACTTTTCTCTAAGCTCATCTCGGCTACTCCTCCGATCTCCTCTCTGATTTCAGCAGGCAGGTGCTGGCTGGCCGTCTGTGGGTCAGTTCTTGGTCGAGGCCCTGCGAAAGCACGAAGTCTTCCACCGCACGCCGCGCAATGCCGCGCAGAGACGCCAAAAGCATGCACTTCGGACGCTGCTTTCTACGTTCTACTACAGAAGGGCTTGGTTAAAGTTTGGGCGCGCGCGATCCTGAGCATTCACGTAGCGCAGGTTCACATCGACAGCGATGTTCCTGGCGCGCCGCAGGAACCTCAAAGTTTTCTGAGCCAATGCAGGAATTGCTCTGCACTGCTATGACGGAGCATCTGCGATATTGGGAGTTGCTCTAGTAGCCAATGGAGTTGTGCAGCAGTGCTGTAGTCATCGTCGTGCAGTGACGTTGCAACAGTTGTTGCGTGTCGCCACACCCAGTCATTATCAGTCCTTTCATCAACTGGGTAAGAACCCAGCTGCTTGCAAGCTTTCAGGTCCCCCATGGGCTCTACGGGACTGGGTTCCCGATCGCTCGACGAATTCTTCGGCAGGGCAGCGTGACTGAACGTGGGCCAACGTGGGCTTGGGCGATGGGTCAATGATGGGCGAATGGCTTCCATGTCAGCAAGGTTGAAGCAGTTGTGGAGTTCTCGCGTTCAGCTCAATCAGGTCTGACCATGCAGATAACTATGCAATCTCAACACGCACCCGAAGATATGACATGAGATAATGCTGCAGCCTGCGCATACAGATGAAGTTTGAGTTACCGCAATCTTCCCAGATCGAGAGAGCAAACTTGCGGCTCTTCCATCAGGACCGCCTTGATCGAATGATGGGGAACCAAGTTGTGCTGGTTTGTAGTTGTTTTGCGCTGAACAAGAGGCTCCGCAGTTAGAAACCTGTGGACTTACCTGTGTGGCCGGAGCATAATCTGGTATAGGGGGTTTGGGGTTTGTTTTCAAATGGAAGCATCGGCTTTTCCGGCGCCTCGGCTGCGCAATTATGGAGGGCTTTCTGCGAATTGGAACCAATGAGCAATTGCAGGGGGAGTTTATAAATTTGAGGTCAACCCTTGGGCAGCGGCACATCATCACCTTGAAGTGCTTTCGTGTGCCATCGAAAGCTCAGTCCCTTATGTTGCGTAAAGGAGCTCAACTGGGAGTTTGGTGCCACATGTTGTACGGAGCAGCTCGGATGCACTTGGAAGCCTGCTGTCCTTGGAGTCCTGTGTCACTTGGGCATCTGACATTCTCTCTGTGTCTGTAGTCAGCATTTGGATTTCCTCTGTTAGTACTTCGTTCTGCTTTGGCCTTGCGTTCGCTGCTTGCCGATTTCTTCCAGCTGGGACCATAGCAAGCATTCTGCCCACTCAGCAAGTAACCTTGCGCAGGTACGCCTTCATCCACAAAGATTGGCTGCCGGAAACGAAGTCGTGCGCCACCGAGGTGTGCAAGCATGGCAGCACGCGCCAAAGCTCGCAAGCTCGATGGTTTTGACGTATGCTTTCTCCGCACTGCTCGATCCATGTTCATTGTCCTTGCTGGGGTCTCGCCGCTCGCCGTTAGCATGCAAGCAATGAGGTACGACATGCAGACGGCTCCCACTTATCGGGATGTACCGCCCCTTGCGCTGCAACATACAGCCTATCCAACCCAAAGCACATAGCCTTGACATTGTTCTTTTCATACACCAATAAGCATTGCTTGGTTCATACACTGCCAAGTGGTCCTCAGACGTGTACGTCAACCAGCCCATGATGCCCTTCTTGCAAAAACGTGTCGGAGACGATTCCGTATGCAAGTGGTTCGTAGCGCCCTCTAGTGTGATCACAGTGATGGCATGTTCGTGTTCTCTTTCAGGGTACTTCTGATCACAAGGGATTTGTTGAAGATTGGAGCCGAAGCCTTGAACGTCAATTGTCAAAGCTTTTTGGTCGAAGCGTTGTAGCGTGAGCAATGATTGTGCACATTGGTGTGGTACGCCAACGTTGCTCAGCCCCACTTCCTGTCACGCTGCAGGGCCTAAAACCTCAGGATTTGGAGGGCTTCGGGCACGGCTTGAAAGTATTAGTTCTCCAAGAACGTCTCCTGCTCTGCAATATTTTTGACATGTGGGGAACACCAATGTTGGCGAGGTTGCACCCTCCTCCGGGGACGGCAGGTCCGCGCTACAGGCGTTAACTCTTGAGGACGGGTCGACTGTGAGAATCGATATTAGCATTCAGGGGCTCCTAATGGCTCCTGGGATATCACAAGGTGCTTCACAAAGAAACTCACCAATCTTGCTGCAGGAGGACGGCACAAGATCCACTCGGGCAAAGGATGAACACGGCTGCTCGCAGGGCTTCAGCAGCAAGCTGCGCTCTTTGTAGCCCCCACTTAAGGGAGCTCCCCTGCACGTAAATGAAAAGGTGCGGCCTACAAGTCGTCACACCGTTGGAGGTCGGACTTCTCGAGGGTATCAAGCCTTGGTCATGTGCACGAGACCAAGCTTAGTGGAAAAGACTTACTCCGTTGCCCTATTCGACTTCGCGTCCACTACACAACCTTAACAACCTTGAGAAGCTCCAAAAGTGCACAATTCGGGAGCTTCAGTTGGCCCATGGAGGTCCTGGCAGTTAACGTCGGGACTTCCTGGCATCCGCAGCATTCTTTGCTGAAAAGGTCTTCTGGGGAAAGCCCTGCATGACAAGACGCAGGTCAGTGCTTGCTGAGGTGGCCGAGTCTTCGTAGACCGGCTCCCTGCTCCTATCACCGACTCTGTGCCGTGGTTGTCAAGTTCCTGCACGCAAACGCCACGGTGTAGTGATACGCACGATGCTAATAATTGTGATATGGCAGGGTGCGCGCTGCGCGAGTGTGCTTGATTCATGGAGTGCTTCCTGGCAGATCCAGTTTCGCACGGAGCTGCTGCCGAGCGTAGGCCGGGCTCACCAGTGCTTTCGGGATGATGGAATTAGCATATATTGAGAAGCAAAGACTAAGAGGAGTGCCCTCCTCCCCTAATGCGCAACTGTGCATCTTGATCGATAAAGCAATGCGAGACATTGCGATATTGCTCAGAGCCATGCTCTGAACTACAGTACAGGGATATCCACTTGGAGAGAGGGTTGTCATGCACCATTGAGATCTGAGAGGACATGGACTGCTCGTGTGATATCTGAAGAGTTCTGGGCATCCTTGGGTTGAAAGGATCAGAGCGCTTCTGGCGCGAGCCATTCTTCGTGCGTCTTAAAAATGCTTTGCAAGCACGGACCCACCTCCAGCACTGTCTTGGACCCCCAAGCTTGGCATGAGCCCGCCAGGCGTGCAGCATACCCCGACGTTGTACATGTCCAATACCGCGTGGACCCCAGGCTTCTTGTCAGTTCTTGTGTCATTGGAGGAATTGATCTTCGGCTTGTAAAGCCTTGTGGAATCGTATAGTCTTGTGCAGATCTCTTTTACAGGACCCATATTTCTTGCCGTACATCACCAACGTTTCCTCCTTTGTGCGGAGCCCAGCTCAGGCTTTACGGTAGAGGCCATCCGTGTGCATGTTGCTGGTCGAATGGTTGGTCCAGGTCTGGTGCATCCTTCAAGCCAGATTGAGTCAGGAGTTTCACGACAATCCCCAAGAGGGTCCTTCATGATCTCTGAACACTCTGGGCTGGGCCACAGTGTTTGTAGGACCTCACCACAAGCGCCTTGAACCCTGAGGTCGTCAAGCCGAGCCATCTTTCGGAGAGCGAGTCGGTGGTGGTGGTGCAAAACGTTTCGAGCCCAGTTCTGAGGCAGCTCGGAGTCCTGCGTAGATATGGAGTCGCGCGACAAGTTCGGGGCTGAAGAGGATTGACTCGAGACCCGCCTGTAAGGCAAAAACCATTCTTTTCGAGTACTGAAGATTTGGCCAAGGGCACCTATGCCTTCGACATCCAGCTGCACGGCTCGCCTTTACCAGCTGCGGGATTGCCGGTGGATAAGGCCTCTCACCCGGCACCTGCTTCGGAAGGTACTTGTACGTTGAGCTCCCATGAGGGTTTCGGCTTTATGGAGCCTGATGATGGTACGGAAATTTGAATGCACCTTGAATGTATTCCCTGGGTACGCAAAGTATATGCCGAGTTGCCTATCCTGACGTTGAATCCGGAAACCGCCATTTGCAAGGAGATGCTGCAGCAGCACATGTACGAGGCATTTAACAGGCACGGGCGCCAGATCGCTGTGTCGATTGGTGCCTTCTGAGATGGTTACACTTAATTCTTAATATTTTCATTGGCTGTCTGGGGTCTGACACCCTCAGCCCATGCCCAGTCACAAAGATATGCGAGCGGTTGTTCGTTCTTCGTCACTAAATGCGCTTCTGGGTATGTGACATGGCACTAACAGATACGGCATCCAGATTCAAAAGCAGCAGCTACCATCCCCAACAGATCCCGTTGTACCTGGGTGATCCGGGGAGGGGCAGCGGAAGAGGTCGCCTCCCACAGTTGGCCGCTCCGTTGACCTGTCTCAAAGTCTGTAGCCAGGACAGCATTCGATTGGGAATGCCAGGCTGCCGGATACTCAGGACTGGATTGATGCAACTCCAAGCTTGTACTTCGCTCCAGCGCATTCTGTCAAGAGGTCCGAGCTGCTCGGCCGGGCGTGATCGTACGCGCCCCAAGACCCCCGTGCAAGAACAGAGTGCAGAACTGCGCTGCTTCGGGCCGCCCGGATCTTGTATCCGGTGACAAGACGTGACCTGAGCTTTGGGTGTTGTTCAAACAACTTCGAACCTTCAGCGACAATCCTCTGAGAGCCTCAAAAAGAGGACTGGAACCTGAGACGTCTTCGAAGACTTACTGGATCGCAACAGCGCTCGCCTTGCCCAGGTGGAGCGCATGATCACTGCGCGGCTGGATGGTGCCTCAGCGAAAGAACGGGTGGAAGAGGCCGGGCTAGAAGATGTTTGGCTGATGTTAAGGGAGGCCTGTGCTGACTGCTGACATCACAGGTTCGATTCCACGTGGTATGGGGTCGAACGACCGTCGTTGCCGCACGGCAGCAGAGCGAATAAATCCATGCACGTCCTCTGTTATGTTGTCCTCCTTAGGGAGTTGAAGTTTAGTTTTCCGGGGTGCAGTCTGTTGCTCCGGATTTTGACCGTGTGCCTGCCATGGCACGATGCTTAACATCTCGTTTCTTGAATTCCTGAAGTTGTGCGCGCGGGCTGAGAGCCGTGCATGACTCCCACTGGTCAGGCCGTAGGATCTGCAGATCTGTGGTCTTTTTCGTTAAGGCACAATTTTAGGTGCATCTCAACACTTAGAGGCCAAACGCCCAATCGATCTGCTTTCAGCCTCAGACTCTGGACACTGGGCATCCGGAAGCGTCAAAATGGCAAACGAAAAAATGAACATACTGCATTGCTACATTCCCAAGGCAGAAAATGAACATCAGTGCAGATTCTGAAGCAAGCGTAGCCTGACACCCGATGTCTTGATTCAGGAGTGGGCCATCAACAGGCCAGCAGTCTTCGATGAATTTGAAGCTGCCTGTCCAATTTTCCGTCCGCATGCCGAGTTGAACGACCCAACGGGCAGCTCTTGAGGAAGCCGACAGCTCATACCGCGGTCTCTGCGTCAGGATAGGAAGCACCACCATGTACCTAGACGTGAATGACAAAAGATGGCCGGGGCCTTACACTCCGAATATACTGCTGTCTCGTACTCCTGTGTAGCCCCATCGCAAAGATGCAGCAAATGTTCTTTACTGCGGCATGGTTAATTCGACGAGTGTGGGGCTCTGAAAGCTGCAGCAGTCCTGCTATGTGTAGTGGCACTGAGACGTGATGTCCTGCCGCAAACATTTGCTCACCGTTCCTTCAGTTGCCTTCAGGGTCAGTTGGCTGAGGCACATTTTCCAGACCGATATGATCTGGGCTACAACTCTAGGCGCAGACGCATTTCGCGAGAGCTGAGACTACCATTTGGCTGGGCCACGCAAGGCCCTTCAACACTTCATTGCAATTGCACCACTCTTGCAAGCATGCCCGGGGCCTCAACACTGTCTCTCTCTCTCTCTCTCTCTCTCTCTCTCTCTCTCTCCCCATCACTAGAAGACAATGAACGCAATCGGTCACCATGACGGAGAGGAAGTGCTGAGATGGGATGGCGCACATCCGGTGAGATCAAGTCCAGTAAGATCAAAGAA
>CAJNDS010002215.1:475000-507500 GCA_905221605.1 Symbiodinium natans
TGGAGACGTGCTCAAGCAAGAAGCAAGTCCGCGGTTTGAAATTTTCTGAAGTGTGCAAAGATTTGGGGGGTTTGGGTTACCCAGAGTACAGAGGCCTTAGCAAAGTGGCCTGCAAGGGGCCTCAGACGATACACTTTGCCCCTTCCTCTCGCCTGCTGACAAGTGCCAGTGTTGGCTTTGATCATTCTCCTTGTGGGCTTCCCATGGCTTCCCTAAAACCTAAACCCTAAACCCTAAACCCTAAACTTGGTTTGGTTTCCCAAGCACACTCCTGCATCCAAGAGCCGTGCCATGACCCAAAACCCTGTAAGCGGGAGTCCAGGCCAAAAGCAGCGCAGGCGCGGGTCCGCCAGTGGTCTTTTAGTGCATCTGAAAAAAACCCTTCCAGATGACTCTTCGGTGCTGTGTGCAAGTGGGGAAGCCGGCATTGGCTCACTGGAGTCTACCCTTGAGCGAAATTTTATTCAACCCTGCACCCCATTTTCCAGCAAGATCTAACGCAACTCTTATTAGTAATCGGACTTCTTCATCGATGCCTTGCTAGAAAGCGCCAGCGCCAGGAGCCAATGCTGCCACCGCCCTTGCAGATGGAGGCGCCAGGGCTGATCATCGGGCATGTACGCAGATGTTAAATCCATATTCAGTTCAAGGCTGGATCGGTTTGCGCCGTGCATTGGGTCCTTCCTTGCTTGTGGTGCCCATGCGTGACAAAAGCCCATGACCTATCAGGCCTTGCACACACGTCTCGCGGTGCCTTCAACAAAGGAGGAGCATGAGGAACTGTCCGCTGGCTAAGTTGAGCAACGGGCACGCCTGTGTTTTCGTGAGGTTTCGCACCGTCATGCCCGGAGTCTGTTGGATGGCATAAGAAAGCAAGCGTGGGCTGAACCTGGCTTCACCTAGCGCATGCCTCTGGAGCTGCATCGTGATGCATCGTGTCTGAGGTTGCGAAACCTCTCGCCCTTGGACCAGTTAGAACCTCAGAGGTCAGGCGGGTGCAGGCGGGTAGTGCAGCGAGCACAGGCACTTTGTGCTCGTGAAGGGGACCGGGGAGGGAAAGTCAGAGATTCGAGCTGCCATTGGAATCCCTTCTCAAGTTCCTATTGGTCATCTTGGAAAAGTCGCAATGCTTGGCTCGTTCAGCGTGTCAGCTCAAAGCTGCTTGTTTGGCGGCTAGCCGCAACCACATACGCTTCCTTGGATGCCATGTCATAATACGCTACAATACTATGCATTATTATCTGCTCTCAAAAGTTGGGGGTACCGCAGATCTTGGAGCACTGTAGTGAGCCCAGAAGACAGATGCAGAACTCAGGCGCTTCGACTGCACTCCGCACTCGAAGATGTTTGTGCCGGAAGAAGAGCACCTACTAGTGAGCACTTAACAAGCAAAGGTAGGCCTGTCGGCCACGCTTAGACCAGCGGGTGGGCACCATGGCGGGTGGGCAAGCGGCGCCACCTGCGGCATCCTGCCAGCACAAATCGGCATCGAATCGTGCTGTGCCGCAGTGGCTGTAGCTGATGTGCCTGCTGCGGACTTCTGGTCACAACGATCCCCAGTGTCCCAGGCGAAAACGCGCGTGTTCTTCCGCTTCTGGGATGCCTCGCCAGCACTTGGGCTCAACTCATGAGGCTCTTCATGTCTTCCTTGGGTTCATATAGTTATGGTATAGTTGGTTGTGCTGGAAGAGCGCAGCTGGACCTCGCGCAAAGCAGCCCGAAGTGGATCTATCATCGCTACGTGTCGACACATCACAAGATGTGGCGATCATGTCCAGCAGATGTATTCAGCATTGGGCATGTTTGAGCTGAACGGATGGTAGTCAGTGACGACCCGGCCTGTCGGGACAATGCAAGTCACGCTTGTCAGCTGCTGAGGTCGGAACGCACGAATGCATTCGTGTCTTGGGCAGCTGTGACTAGGCACAAGATTGCAAGCAACTGGAACCCAAGCATCCTAAATGGAGAAGTGTGCTCGATTTAACATCTTCAGTGCAAGGGCAAAGGGCAACTGTGTGAGCTGCGGCTCCTTGCAGCACCACACAGCAGCTCTTGGTGACCGCTGACTGCGGCCGACTTGCCATGAGAACGTCTGCTGCAAGGTCATGAGCTCGGCAGCTGGGATTTGAACTCGGCTGTGCAGCTGAGCCGGGTGGAGCAGCCCGCGGCCCCAGAAGCTTTAAGGGAAGCTTTAAGGCGTAAATGTTGGGCTTGGAGGCTTTTTGCGCTTGAAGCACTATAGGCGATACATCGATGGCAGCAGGATGTCAAAGTTTGTGGTCTCGCCTCAGGTGCAAAGGATGCTGGTGGACCACAAACAGCGTGAGGCAGCTCGGCCTGACGACATTTTCATGGGTGGTAGTTGCTAAACCCGAAGTCTTTCCTTTTCGACTCCCAACGTCCATGATGCTTACATCGTAGTGCTGCTCAACCTAACCTACCGGCTAGAACTTGGTTCAGGTGCATGCAACAGGTCCGAACTCCGAACATGCTTTGCACCGTCGACCGCATAAACCACAGCTTGTTGCCCAGTAAAATACTCACAACATCTTGCAACTCTCCTCTTTGAACCCGTGAACCGTGATGTCCCGGTCCATGTTCTTGGTAAAATTAGCAGTGTTCGGATGGCCAAGGATTCCTCTGAAAGAGCATTTCGAGCAGCTTGGCGTTGGGAACAGCGCTAAGGACTCCAGGTTATACACCTCGATGAGACGTCAGAGCTGTTAAATTTGGCTTTTCGACTCTAACTCCCACCTTCCGGAGCTGCCAGGTACCGCTATGCCATCTACAACTCAGACACCGATGACTTTATCCGGTGGACGAAGGACCTTCGTCTTCGAACGCCCTGCGCCTGCTTCCCCCACTCTTTTCCAGAAGCCGCAGCCCGACTGCCATCGGAGGAGGGGGAAGAACCGCTCTTCGCAGTCGCGACTGGCCTCGAGCTCAAATGGCTGGGGGGGGTTCTTCTACAGCAGTGCAGCAGCAGTGCAGCAGCTGTGCCCTTGACAAACCAGGCCCAGAACACTCGGAGTCAAAAGGGATCATATATCAGGGAACATCAGGGAACATACTCTAAACCATGAAACAGAGAGGCTTCCAAATGCTTCCACTGCCAGGCCGGACCTTGATTTTGGAAGATGACGATGGCCGCTGCCGTGCTACGGGCGACGACGAAGCAGGGCAGGCCAGCGTCTGTCTTAGAAACCATCTTGGATCATGTTGGTATCATTGTTCCCTGTTTTAAGGTTGTGGGTTTAGGGTCTGGGGCTTTTGGATACTGTTTATCAGGGGATCGGGCTTTCTGTTTCACATGTCCCGGATGTAGAGCAATTTACCTTTGAGGGCTGCAGCAAGGACTTTATCCTGTGCTATTTCGGTCTTACCTATTCATTATCCTGCTTTCAGGTTGCGAGGTTTACCCACGCTTTGTTGCTTGCCCGTGAAATTGCGTCTTTTTCAGGTTGGAGGGCTAAAAACCCTTCACAAGCTGCGCTCAGATCCTACAGTGTCCTAGAGTCATCAAAGAAATCTTCCCAGATGTCCACCGTGGCCTCTCGGGGAGCGTCCCTGGCTGCTGAAGCGCGACTCAGCCACAGAGTTGCAGGGCTTCGGGTGGTTTGGAGAGCATCTCTCAGCGTGAGTGCTGAAAGATGGCAAGGAAGCATGATGGTCAGAGCTCTGCTTGCACCTTAAGCGCCCCAAGGAATGTGGGCAGCCGACCTCCTAGTCCGTCTGGCTATCATGGGACGCTTGTCGTCGGCTTTGTTCCTGCAGGCTTTGATTGAGGATGGAGCAGCCTATTCAGTAGGTCACGGCCATCGGCGGTAGTGTCTTCAGCTGTAGTTCTGAATTTCTGGAGATTTAACCTTACAATTTTCTGGCGAATAGATTTCTATTCTTATAAGGAGTTCAAAAGCCTACTTATGGTTACAATTATTAGGTCCTGATAGAACAGACATGGTGTTTCAGAGTTATCAGACGGCGGCTCATGTCCTTGCCAACCTTAGCAGTCATGCGGCAACACATGATAGAAACCACCCGAAAGGCCCCTAAAATGTGGAAGATGGACATGGTTTTCACTTCCAAGAATCCAAAATCAACATCAAGCTGAACATATTCGCGTGGGCTCATGGTCAAAGATCCCAATTTCATGTTTGAAATCCACGCAAAGTTCGCAGCCCCATAGAGAGAGAGACACGCACCGCAAAGCGCGTAAGTCCCAAGTAGCACCTACAGCAGACCGGGCCTGGGACCGAGGAGCCAGCCGGCGAGCCCGAGAAGTCCGGCCTCTCCCCGATCTGGCAGCTGCTGGAACCAGCGCTCCAAGTCCATGGAACCTTGGCCTTCGTTTAAAATTCTTTGTTGATCATGTATAATCCCCATAGTCCCCATCGGATTGCACATGGTCTAGGCCGTCTTAGGGTTCAGGGTTGTTGTCGGTAGCTTGCTTATTAAAGGGACCCAAAGTCATCCCCAGGGAGTTGGCTAGGGCTGAGGCATCTTGAGGTTTGGAATCCACCTGCTGCAAAAGGAATAATATGAGCATATATAGGGTACCGGGTATTCTGAAATCGCCAGTTTGTCCGCTTCGGCTTCCAGCCGAGAGGCGTCTAGAACAAGCAGACCAGGATCTGGTCTCCTCCAACAAACAAACCCCGTCGCGCTCACGTGGAGAGGTACTTGCAAACGCTTGCGCGGGGCTGGCCCAACGCGGGGTGTAGCGTGCGCAACGTTGCTAGGGCCGCTAGCTTCGCTTTCGCGCGAGAGGGGGGGTCTTAGCGGAGAGTTTCAGAGGGGGCTCCCAGGAGGAGGGGTCCCAGCAGGAGCAAGATAATCCCAGGTGTTGCGATTTTGGGTATCTCTCCATTGCCATTAAGAGGTAAACGAATCAGGACGGGCTCGGAGACCAGAACCCCATAAAACACCGATGCCCGCAACCTGTGGTCGGAACCATTTGGAATCCTTCCATTCCAACGATCTCTCGGCCTCACGGTGGCTTTCTCTCCCCCTCTGGACTCTACACGGACTCATTTGAAAAACAATGTAGTGTGGAGCGCGAGCGCGCACTTGAGGCAGCCGCGCTGGTTTCAAAGGGAAACTGCAAGGCCCTCTAGGATATGCCTCTGCTCAAGTGAAGCATCCTCCGCTTGACCAAAAAGGATCTTTCTCAGAAGCTTCTTGTAATTTCTGTCATTTCTTGTCTCATCAAGATCTTGTTTATTACCGAGATTCGCCAGGGTACTGAATACCCGAGGCCATGTCATGCATGTCGATGGCAGAACACCACAGAGCAGAGGTGGATGCAAGAAATCCACATTTCAAGTCACACTCTGATTGCACGGGTGGGACTCGGCCCTGTGCAGGAGGCAAGATGGCGGTTCAACCACAGCCATGTACGCTTGTTGACATGTCAACTGACTAGTGATACTGGCGGCAGGCCCATCTCATCTCAGAGTCCAGTCTGTGTGCAGAGTGGTTGCATTGAGGACTTGACGCAGCTGTGCGACGTAACAAGTGACCCGGCGGCAACTGCAAGATACATTTGGGGTACAAACCACAGACCAGACCTTCCTGCTGAATTTCCCTTGTGAACCTGGGCTTGCCGAGGTGAGGACAGTGCCTTTCTTGTATTCCGAAGCCTGCCAGCCGCTGGGACCCATGTTTAGTGTTCTTGTCAGAACATGTTCTTGCTCAGATCCGCTGGATTGCTTGATGGGCAGCTTGCTGCACTCAAAGGGAGCCTGTGCACCCCCCTTTGATTCAGATTGGGCTTGCTAGCATGTGTGCTGAATCTTGATGTTCCGAGCTTCGCTGCCAGAGTTCGTGTGAAAAGAAACGTGGAGAGACTTTCGCTACACGGCAACCACGAGTGATGTCATCACTGCCCACTTCTCTTGGCTGTGTGGTGGCATGTAATTACTCGGGTGCTGGACTTCGATGTCGCTTGATTTTGCGCAAAAACACCCCAACAAGATGATCGACTCAAGGCAAAGGCAGTTTCGGCCAGAAGGGTAAGCACGACAAAGTTCAACAAAATTGAAAAGGAGTAGCCAACACTGGAAGCCTTAAAAACAGGTTTCGCACACGCGAACGAATTAAAGCAGAAACGCGGTTTGCAAGCGTACATGTCGCATACATCATGCAGAGCCACATGCGGCCATGAGCTATGATTCGCACTCCCTCACAACCCTCTTGACGAATCCTGCCAAATGGAGAGCTGCTTGTATCTTGAGCAACACACGTGCCTAGGTTCTGGTCAAGCGAGCCGAGAACGGTGACTGGCAGGTATCGGGCCTAGATTTTCCTCACGTGATTCCAAGCTCATCTGCAAGCTTCGGCGATGGCAGCCAGGGATTGTTCTTCCGTAGTGCCATCATGTGTGCCTCGTTCCTGCCTTGTCACAGCAAAAGACCTATAGTGGACCTAGCGAATCACATATTAAATGGTTCAGATTTGTTGCAGGGTCAACTGGGCTGAGCCGATTGACTTACATCGCCAACACCGAAGCTATAAACAGCCCTGCACGAGATCGCAGCGAACCGTAGCCTCGCCAAGGTTGAAAAGATTAGCCATGGAGCAGGCACCGCTCTGCCACTACTCAAACACTTCACGCTGCTTGGGCAGCAAAGCTCCAACCGGACCGATGTTTCTCATCTTTCTCATCTCTCTAGCTTCAAGGAGGGTCGGCCCGGTGAAGGGCCAGAGCATGAGAGGTCTGCGCTTCAGTAGGCTACTGTGCTTAGGCAGACTGGGAGCAACAAGCCGCCTGCCGGTGAAGCCATTGATGTGTCCGTGAAGTTCATCGGCCATCCAGGAGGGGCAGTTGTGGTCTCATGCGGCAGGTACCTTTACGTCAGGTCTACAGTGCTCGTCCAAGTCGTGCCTTTGACCTCAGCCCGCAAGGTGTGTGCGTCAGAGATGACGCGGACAGGCCGGGATACAAGATGAGCCGATTTACCGCGTTGGCCCCGAACCCAGTCCATGAGCCCTGAAAACCTGGAGGAAGCAGCTCACTGACCTCTTGGCGAAGCATTCTTGCATCCCAGTCTTTCTCGACGAGGAGGGAAATGGCTTATACTTGTAGAGGTGCAAGGTGTCCTTGCGACTTTTGTTGCGCAGACGTTGCATGTCAGAAAGCCCACAAGCTGCAACCGAAGTTCCGACCCTGAACCCTGAGCCCTAAACCCTGTCGGACTTCCCACAGACACAGATGTCAGCCGTCAGGATGTTGTGCAAAAGCACAACTTCTTCGCAGACCCATGTCCGCAGTTTATCAGGATTTGTGCTTGGTGGTGTTTCCACGCTTTGCAGACCCCCCCCCCCTCAGATTCGAGTTGTGCTTATAAGCACTTCGAGCCTGCTGTCGAACATAAGCGCGTGGTTAGCTGCAAGCACGAAGATGCAAGCAAAGGAAAGGTTGTAACATTCGGTTCAACCCAAGGAAGATTACCTGTGGCCTGTGTTTCACAACATGAAGATCTTCGATGCCACCATCACCGGCGACCATGCGCCTATCCAGCATGCTTGTGGCCTCCCCCAAAAGCCTCAAAGCCCAGTTAATACCTACGGTTGACAGCAGGTCTCTGATTAACCACCATTGTTCTCCAAGGAGTACGAGTCCTTCGACAAGGCACTCTGGAAGAGCTTCCTAGCCCTGAACAATGCATATGCGGACGTGATTACTAAGCACGGACTCATGGCGGCAAGTATCTTCCGCAAGCTTGTCAACAGCTTGTGCGGCGGCCAAGGAAGTGAATGGCCTTGCCAAGTCCTGTTGCCTGATGTCGTCCTTTATCCCCTGAATACAGCCCTCTTTGCCCGACAATTTCAAGGTGTCCCACGCGAAGTGGCTACGGCCCCTGGAAAACTAGATGTTGAGGAGAGCCCGGAGAGTACTAGAGTACCACCGGAACCAATGGTGGGAAGGCTCCTGTAGAAATTTGCAAACATTGCCAGGGGCACTCCCCTCCGACATGAAAGTTGGCTTCGGCACACGTGGTGGACTCTCCACCGCCCTGCACACCAACCCCTTCTGGCACAGCATACCAGTGCATGCACTGATTCGGTTCAAGCGACCCTGACACTTAGGAGATGAGAACACGCTCGTCTGGATTCACGACTACGAGCTCGATTCTTCGGCTGCAGAAGAATCTAGAGAGTGTCGACAGTTGTGCTGGCCTTCAACGCTCCCCACTTGGACTCGTGAAATGCCCTCCAGGCTTGCCACACAAAGAAGTGATAACTCGATAGCCCGTTGCCAGAATTGGCCATGAACATGAAAACGAAAATTGCAAAAGGCCAGCGCGACACCCTCAGCGGAAGAGATTCATTTCCAGACTGCCGAACCATCTTTTGGTCAGAGTTAGAAGGTGTATGGGTATGGGCGGTGTCGGATTTCACGTCGCTGGGTCCCGAAGGTGATGGTCCCACGATTTGTCTACCACCGCAACTTGGATAAGTCAGATCCTTTTTGTTGCTTTGTCACACAATGCCTCTTTGCGCGCTGACGTTCCTCAATTGGGTTCTGAATCTCAGGAAACCCGGACTTCACCACGGGTCTGTTCCTCCACTGTGCATTTCCCAGCACAGAGGCAGGGCGATGAACTGATGAGAGTGAAAGCGGGGTGGAGGAGGAATCTGATGGGAGACCAAGAGAGACATGTTGCGCGTGCGAACGACAAACGATGGTAGGCATGCCAGGCACTATCGAATTGGATACCAATTTATTTTGCCGCACACGCTCGCCGAAGCAGGTGATGAGCTGCTTACCCGTTCGAGAGGACATCCTGCAAGGAATGCTGAGCAGTAGGCCGGGCGAAGCGCTAGGGAGGAATCACTACTATCGTATACTGCTAGAGACAGCCTCTTAGTTCATGCAGCATATGGCAGCATACTATGATCTTCAGCTCCTTCAAAAAGATGAGCAGTTGCAGGGGCCTTTGCAAGAGATGGGCGTGCTTCGTGTGTTGGTGTCTTGCATGACGCAGCAGGCTGGTGACCTTTCAGACGTTCGATTACCTGAGGCCGTGGGGCGGAAAATTCGAACCTCGCACAGCGCAAGCACAATTCTGCAAGTTTCATGCTGCACAGGGCACGCCGCTTACATCTGAACCATCTTAACCCTTGAAGTTGAGAATCGCGTGGGCATTGTGCAGAAATCTCGTGACAAGGGTTCGGCTGGGGCTCCAAACTGACTCATCGCTAGGTGCAATTCTCAAGTTGGATATGGATGATATGGGCATCGTGCCCTCCAACTTGCCACCCCAAAGCAAGACATCGTGAGTCGTTCACTTGAACATTGCTTCCACAAGCTGAGCAGGCTGCCGACGTTTGTGCCATGTTACTTAGTCGATCAGCCATCCAGCACCATGCCCCGCGAGGCACTTCATGTCCTGCTGCTCGGAAGTGCTGGGGACGCGCCATTCTTTTCAGAAGGGCGGAATCCTGCAGGCGGGCGTCCTCGAGTCTTGAATCGGTTGACTTTGGGCACTTTAGGCTAGGATGTTCGCAAGCATGGCAGGGGCAGGTTTTCAGCCCAGGGGAAGCGTTCTGTTCAGCAAGGAACCTCATGAGCTCGCTGACGATGTGTGCTGGGCTTCCGAGCCGACACGTCTAGCTCACACAACTTCGCATAACGTTTTCTCCTAGACTCGGGTCTCACTGAGAGCAGCATCTAGTTGCGGGGCAACTGCCTGCCTCACAAGCCCCTTCATGAACTTCATTGCTCCTCATCACTACTGCGGTGCGGGCTTGGCGAGTTTAGTCTCTCCGGTTGACATCTTCACCGTTTCACATTGAGTTGAGAAAGTTAGACTGTGCATACCTCAAGCACGCCTTGCTGCAGTTGCCCTCCAGCCACATCGCCGCTGCCTGTTTGGGATCAGTCTGCACGTTGAACGTTGAACCCGAACGCCCTGCCATGGGGGCGCTGGACTGGGCAGAGGTGGACTGGACACAGTTGCCGTCGATAATCGGCGACCCTTCACGGCAGAAGGAGCTGCAGACGCTTCTGGAGGCACCAGATCTATACTGTAGCAGCATCCAAACTAGAGTCCTAAGATTAGTAGAGTGAAGTCCAGTAGCATCCTGGTCGTGGTTTAATTGTCCCTCTACGGCTGGGCGGCATTTGCAGGCAGCTCTGGACAGCTTGGGCATGCCGCTTTCGGATCTCTGCGGTGCCGTGGACTCCCGTTTTTCACTGAATTACAATGACTTTGTATTCGCATGTTCTTGGCCTCACTGCATAACACCTGGACTCTTTTGAACTTGAACCAGCTCGTCACTGACTCGCGATTGTTCAGCGGCAGATGATTCGTGTTCGGGTTGGTTCGGTTTGGTGATGTCCATGTGTCACACGAGGACCTTTGCATCCTGGGGATCTTTGCGCTGCAAACGATATCTGGTTCTAGCCTGTTGAAGGAGAAGGTCTTGGGGCGACAAGTGCAAACAGCTATGGAGCGAAGTGCAACAGACTTCGTGCGGATCTTGCGCCGCTACATCCCTGCAGGTCGGACAACCTTGCATGCCGAGTTTGGCACCGATCGTAGTGGAGACACCCTGCCGCACGTGGCCATGCAGCTCCTGGGCAGGCTCCTCTACCGACTTGCAGACCTGCCTCCGCTGCATGATCTGCATTCCGAGGGGTTGCAAGGGCAGTTTGCCTTCGGGAAGAATTGGCGGCAGTTCGTGGAGCGGGGCCGCCTCTCCGCCGCCGGGCTGCTCAGCGCTGTGCAGGAGCTGCGGCGCTGCGCCGGCGGCTTCCAGCGGAGCTTCCAAGGGCTGAGGGTCCTGGACTTGGGCTGCGGCTCAGGAGTGCGGAAAGGCTCTTAACACCACTTCGCAGAAGCAGACTTTAGTATTTAGGCCCTACACAGTATACAGGCAAGCTGCACATTTCATGTCTCTACTGGCTCCCTGTGTTCGGAGGACTGAGCTCCCTGGCTTTCCGGCTCCTCGGAGCTGAGTTCGTCCTCTCTGCTGATGTACAATCGGCATCCTTGGATGCAGCCCGGCAGCTACGGCAGCTCTTTAACGAGGACCACCAGCAGTGGCAGCTAACGCAGGCTTCAGCCATGGACGCTCGATCTCTTGCCGTTTTGGGGCCAGTTGACATCGTTTACACATGGGGCGTCTTACACCATACAGGTGATGTTTGGCAGGCCCTCCACAATGCCCAACTGCCGTTGACTGACGACGGCCTGCTATTGGTGGCCTTGTATGCTGAAGAGTTCTACGACGAGAAGGAGAATGTCCTGGCAATGAAGCAGTTTTATCGGAATGCCACTCCGTGGCAGCAGGAGCAAATCGAGATTGCAACAGGCCCAGTTGTGCCACTGTAGCTACTGCAATGCTGCACTGCGGTCTCCTGATATCGCGGGGGGGGGGGGGGGGGTCGCTGGCAAGGCTTCCCTGGGCCTGAAGCTTGAAGCCAGTGTGCTTTTTTGGGCCTGGGCTGAAATCCTTTCAAAATTGATTGCTTGGTTTTTGCTGAGGAAGAAGAAGCAAAGGATGTCTTGGGTTCGAATGTTGAAGAAAAGTGTTGAAAACCCTGCCAAATTTCGGATGACCCGAAAGAATTAACTCGATTTATGAATTGGATCCTGCCGAAAAATTTTTCAGACACTCAACTCAAGAGGGAGATCACGCATTCATTGCTACCTTTGATGTTGTCAATGACGGGAGTATTGTTGCAAGTGCTCTCGTGCTTCTCATGTAGCTGTCCATGCGCCTGCAACAGGTCTCCACTGGCTGCGGCCACAACTGCGTGATGGCCAAAATCCGTTTGAGGTGATACGGAATTTCTCCGAGATGCGTGGGATGGACTTCTGGACGGATGTTCGTGACTGGTTGGGGGGCTGGCCCATGGAGTTTGTCAGCTCCTCGTCGGTTTTGGTCTTTGCAAAGCGTGCCGGACTCCGTTGCATCAGCATGCGCCGAAATGGTGGCAACACCGAGTTCGCATTCACGCGGCCGGCAGGCGTTGAGCGTTGGACGGCGGCCCAGCGGTGTGAACGCCTAAGTGGCTTTGAAGAGGACACGGAGGGCAGCTTTTTCCAGGTGCAGCAGTACTTCTATGCCTGGCCCGATGGCAGCTCCTCCCCTAGGAGCTGGTGGTTTTGCAGGTTGCCTGAGTCAATGCGTGAGCACTCGGATGGACGAGCAGAGCCCCAAAAGAGTCGGCTCTTGTTGATGACCGATGAGGGGCCCTTTGGCTATCCGAGTGCCCAGTTTGCTCGCCCAGATAGCTTGGCAGACAGGCAGTTGTCCTTCCATGCTTTTTGGGAGGGCTTCGCCTATATGTCTCCGGGTGAGCTTTCCTTGCCCCCCAACAGGGATTTTCGAAGCGAGCTTCGCGTGTGTCTCTTGCCCCCAGCTGAACTGTCCCTGGTACAAGAAGCAAAGATCAACGCTCAAGCGCAGCAGGCTGGACTTGATATGTCCTGATTGCAGGCACGAAGATGCCAGGCATAGGCGGTATAGTGACCACGATGTCCGCAGCATCACTGAACGCAGCGGGTCAGCGAACGTTTGGGGCCAGTTCCTTGGGCAGGCGACATGGAGGTCAAGAGCAGACAAGGGGGAGACTTGGTGCACTGCGTTCTTGGAACCCGCACTATTCAACACTATGCAACTGGCTGGACATGCTGCAGACCTGTGCTTCTCAACTCGAAGTTGCGGGGCCACAACACAAGGAGCCCACTGTCATTGTCTCGGTCCGCATGTGTGTGATTGGAGCAAGCGATGGCGGGCGTGAACGGCGATGATTGCAGCAGAAAGCAGGCAAAAAAATAGCTTTCCCCAAGTGAACAGTGTCTGCAGGCAGCGCAGTTGGCGAAGCTCCTTTAAACCCAGCAAGAAGAAGAGGCTAAAGGACCAAACGTTGCATCCCTTCCCCAGCAAACCCTCAAGGGTAGTAGATAAATGCATGCCAGCAGGTCCCGGGGACTGTCCTAGACTCGTCCTAGACAAGCCGAAAAGACCATAAACGACCCTATATGATAGCTTGCTTGGTTTGACGCGCTGTTTCGGATCCCCACCGAAGAGGTCGAACATGAGTCTCGGAGTGTCGTCGTCTTTGCGGACCACTTCGCGATCCCCTACAATCATCTCATCAAGAAGATCTCGGATGACAAGGCTCGGAACCTGGCGATGCCACACTCGTTTGCTATACGCACCGACAAGGTGTAGGTGTGTTGCTTGGCCCCGCGAATGAGAGGAAGGATATGGGTTCCGAGGGATCCTGTAATCTTGAAAGATGTCCTGCACAAACTCGTGCACAAACTCGTGATCGGTCCCCTTCAGCTGCTTCACCTGCTCTAGGTCGTGGAGCGCGCTGCTTCCATTCGAAACAAGTTCAAAGGGAAGACCATCATCGGCCGCTCGGTCAGATCTTGGGGCTTGTGATGCAGTGACTCTACTAGTGTCAGGCTTTGAAGAGGTTTGGCCAGGCTATAGGAGTTGGCCTCGGCGCACGGGGCCGGACTGAAGCGCAAGATGAAACTCCAGGTGCCTATGATCGATTCGACTGCTTCAGCGGGCTGACGCTCAAACTGCGCACCTTCCACCGTTTCTTACAGGCGGGAATTTTCTGTGGGCATGTTGGCCGGCCATACAGACCATCATCTTGTCTGTTTAGTTTTGTGCTCAACACACAAAGGACCCTCAAAATCATTTGGGTGCCACAACTTTCCCAGCTTTTGCTTCACCCTGAGGATTATCGCTCGCACAGGCCGTGGGTACGGGAGCCTTTTGTCGGTGGACTTTCTTCGGATCATGTGGCAAATGCCGCCGTGATGCTCGAAAGTCAGAGGTTGATTAGTTGCGAATAGTTTTAAGAGTTCAGGGTTAGGGTTGCAGTCCAACATGCATCTGCCAGCTGGCAAGAGGATGTGAGCGCAGCAAAAATCGATCCAATTTGGTTCAACTGCAAGCCCCAACTCTCCAAAGCCCTAAACCGAAGCGAGTTTGATTGCCACAGCCAGAGGCGGAGTGTGGTTCTTGTGCAGTACGTTCGCGCCCGCGCCACAGACTCGAAGCGGAAGGGCATGGCAACCAAGCTGCACGCAAGCTGGGGCTTTTGGTGAGCTTGCTCGGGAGCTTCTTGGTTTATTTCAAGCACCCAAGTTCCTGCTCCCACCTACCCTCCAAACATCTCCATACCCCGAATGACCGGGTCTCAAAGGTGCTTAGGTGGACAGTACAGTACAGGACGGTGAGCTGACCATATAGAAGCTTTGCCGTGAGTTCCGTGCATGCAACAACTTTAATCGAAGCATGGGGGCATGTGCAAAGTTCGAAAGGCTCGAGGAAGGCCCTATCCCATATTTTCTGTCTCTGAGTTGCACCATTTAGGTCCCGATACTGCTACTTTTGTCCAAACCAGTTTTATCTCAGGCTTTCCAGGTGTCCGTCTCTGAAGCAGGGTTTTGGAGTACTGGAGCATTGCCTAAACTGACCCTCCCAGTTGTCTGTCCCGGAAACTGACTACATACAAACTTTAGTGCCGGATCCGCTGCCCACAAATGAACTTTGATTAGCCGTGTCGCGTTCTAGTTGCGGGGTCGTACGTATTTCGTTAGACAGAACTCGAATCCCTACAGATGACGTGACCGACATCTCGGCTTTCCTTGAGCAGGTAACCATTGAAGAGCTTCAGCAGATGGCAGCTCCCAACTCAGCGTTCCTAGTGTTGTTTTTTGTGATTGTTGGTTTGAGGCAGTTTGAGGCTTGCGGGAGCCATGTTTTGCTTTCCAGAGGGGGCATCGATTTACGGGAAGAGTCCGTGACTTTGTAGGGGATGTGGTGGGTTGAAGGGTCCAGGCAATGGTCCTTGCAGTCCTCCCCGATGTCGCTTTTGACTTGAGGATGCCACCAACAAAGCCTTCGGCGTGGAAGGCGAGCCACCGCTGGTCAATATCGTCGTGGAGGTGCGGAGATCAATCAGCCAGCAGCTGCAGACAGCTGACATCGAACGCCCCACACATGCACACCATGGCCGAATCAACACAGAAGCCTCAGATCATTCTGCGAAAGTGCAGATCCCAAATTCTAAGCTCAGTTGTTTGGCTTCGCATGCTCCCGCTCTGCTAGGAGGTAACCCGAGAAAGGCAGCTTGGAGTCCTCTTGGCGCCTTGGCTTCACCGGCCAAAGACCAAAGCTACATTGAGCGCACGATGAAGTATTTTTTGTTTCGTAGTTGAGGCTGCCAGCTTTGCTGTTCGCGAGTGAAGTGTAGACACGCATGGGCACACGCGAGAGATTTAAAATCTGTTGACTGCAGGCTTCATCAGGTTGCGGTCCCTCAAGTGTGGGTCAGTTTTGTATGCCGGACTTTACTCAGTTGCAGAGGGAATCTCCGCAAACCGCAGCCAAAAAGCCCCATAACTTGGCCAAAGACAATTTGTGTCCACAAGGCGACGGACATCCTTCTGGATACGTCCACCAATGATGGCTTGAACCTGATTCCTTTCAACTTCTACGCGGCGCACTCACAGGAGAGGGCGTTCGAGGCCGTTTCCAGGCACAGGCAGTTGTCATGAACCCCAAATGCGGAGACTCAGACACATAAAGAGGGTGTCGATAGGAATGCACTATCTTGAGCGGAGAGCCTCAAAAAGTAAAGTCAGGATTAGCCTCAGCTTCAGGACCAGAAAGGTGTGGCCTTGATATCGGAATTCTGCGGCTGCTCCTCCGTGCTGACAGGCATCCGGGTTGCAGCCTAGGCTTCACTCGTGCTCATGCCGGTCTGATCGTTCGGTCAGGTTCTAGAGTTTTCTAGAGCACGGGCCTCCCAGAAGTCCATCTGCTCAAAAGAGAGCCCAGGCGCCTTCAAGATCAACCCCTGGAACACGGGCGCGGCCAAGAGCTCAGGAAGAGGTTGTTCGGGAGCGGGCTTCATACATGGCTTCAAGCCCTCAGGGTTTGAGGCTCCGTAAGCTTTGGAGTTTAGGGCTCGGGTGTCGAACTCAGACAGATCTGTGATGATCCATGCCTGTTGATCCCGAAAGGAATCCGACAAAAACCAAAGAAAGACGGAACGCTGTTGGAGCATCGGCCCTTGTTTTCCCGCGGAGTCTTGCTTAGGTCCTGACCGCCCTAGATCAGGCGATTAGCAGCTTGGCTTCGCTTTTCATGTGAGAGCTTTGAGGCGACGGTGACTAGAGGCGACTTGGGTAGACAGCTCCTCTGCGCTTCTTAGACTTTTAGACGTCCGCTCTCCAAGGGTATCATGTCCTAGGCTCTGCCTGGGCATCTTGGATAAATTTCGTAGCCGTTTCTAAACTGCAAGGCCGTCGCCTGCTGTGCACTTATCTGCTAAGCTGCTCTCAGGCATCACACCCGAGGACCAAGCCCTGCGCTTCGCCAAGGACGCTCGGCCCCTGAAGATACGATGGAATTTCATGATTGACGAAGCGAGACCAAAGAGAAATAAGATAGCTAAAATATAAGGGGACATTTGTAGTTAAAAGAGTTCTCAAAAACCATTCCAGTAATGCTTTTGCAAATGAGTTTAACATTTCCTCATCATTCAGTATTAGCAGCTGGAGTTATAAGAAGACCAAAAATCGCACTCATGAAAAGAGCACATTAAGTGGCTTCTCAATTGTGACGGTGAAAAGATGAAAGGAATGAAGATAGCATACTTCCCTATTTGTTTGTTACGATTCAAATGAGTATGAGTGAAGTAATCTCTATTTTGTCTATTCACTTTGTACACTGTTTTAAAACCCTTGCAATACCATTACAGCGGTTCGCAAGCTCCCTTCAACATCTTATTTAAACAGGTGATGCTGTTTTGAGTTTGGGTCTTTTGGGGGCAAATACCTGTTTATTTACCAAAGCGTTCCTTGCTGTTTATTTATACCCATTATCAACAGTACCTGAGGGGACCCTCCTGGACTGTAGACCAACCTGTCAACAGGGCAGACAACAGGGCTTGAGGTGTGTAGGAAGCGAATGGCGCCAGGATCACTCCTATGTCTCGACGCAGACGCTCGTTCAGCGCCTAGGCCACAAAGGAGCAACGTGAAGGTTTAGACTTATGGAACTGTCCACCGGCAGCCCCAGAAGTGATGAAGCAGTTGTCAAGCTCCTGTCTCACCGGCCCTGGAACAGCCCTTGCAAGCATGCTAGACAACTTTCAAACCTCTGAGCCTTTGAGTGTCAAGAAGTGACGACGAACGAGTGTGGTGTCAGGTGGGTCCACAAGAACCTGTCTGAGCTGAAGGTCACCAGGATGGGCCAAAGCCTGACGTACCGCTCATCAGCAGGTTGGAACAGATGCCATTCTGTCTATGTCCATGTCTCACATGCTTGTCCCAACCATGATGCTTTTATCGGTGGGCGTGCGGATCATAATTTCCAACACGTCGCAAACTCTGCGAAGGCAAGGTGCCGAAGGCTTGACCACATCTGAAATGGTTTGCTTAAATCTGCCGACTTCGGCCCTGTAGGTCCGGTCCACCTACCTTTTGACGATGCGTCCAGGCTGCAATTCGAAGATGGCCAGGCAGAGTGTGACAACGCTTCAGTGGATGACGCTGACTCTCTGAATCTTCCACCTGGGTCCTGTGAAGTGCAGGGGCCGATGGAGCAGTGCTCAAGAGTACAGAAGAGCGCAAGGGTTCGGCTTGGCCACAAGGTCGTTGCAGCTTACAACAGTGCGAAGAAGCGAGCCATCTTCCTCGACAACGAGGCGCATGTGAGAGCGGAGAGCACTCCAGCAGTTGTTGCTCGCAACCGGCCGGCGCCCGTACTGAACTGTGAGATAAGACAGCTACAGGGCCCTATGCCAAGGATGTTCAGCCTCTAAGCTGCCCCAGGGCTTGGGATTCTCTTGACGGGTTCTGTGAAGCAACCTGTCGCCATTCTCCATTCCACGTGCTGGCAGGGCACCATTGCTGCCAAGCAAAAATGGCAGATCGAGCGCCGCTCTCAGTGCCGCTTCTTGGGAGTTTGCATGAAGTTTGCCCAGATTCTACGACGCTACGACTCGGGAGTGCGGGCCCAGGTCGACGACAATGGTGGCCTTGCAGAAGCAAGGCCAGATGTCGATACACTTCTCATGGCGTGTAAGTAGAGTCGCGAGAGCTGTAGGGCCACGGATCCATAAGAGCACTCAAGGCGGGAAAAGTCAGCATGTGCAGGGCAGCCTCCGGACCCTTACGTTTTGGACCTGCTCCAAACCCTGGCCAATGACCGCGGGAACACGGTTGTGGCCACCTGCCTTACTTAAGTACAGCGGATTTCATCTGTTGAGCGGAAACGCGAGCAGCCATTTGCGGAATGAAGTTCAGCGGTTCAATGAATGGTTTGAATTGTAAGTGCCAACATCGAGTTTGCGTGTGGGGCTTTCAGGAAGAAGGATTGGCGCTCACAGACCTAGCCACTGAAGAAAACAGCACTACAATTTAATTGTAAACGCTTGCGCGCGCCGCCTCGGCAGCCGGGCCGGCCCCAGGACAGGAAAGGAGGAAAGAGGGATTCTGAATAAAAAGGGGGGTCCAGGTCCACGGGTCGTAGGGAGGAAAGGGGGGTTGGGGGGTGGGGGGGTTTGGGGGGGGGGGGGGGTTTGGGTGGGGGCACAAAAATTTGTGTGTGGGGGAAGGGTTGGATTAGGGGGAAGGAGGCCCGATCCGGGTCTGCTTGCTCCAAACGCTTCTCGGCAGGAAGCCGAGGCGAAATTGACTTCCTAAGTTGTTGCATCTGTGTCGCCTCCCGGGCTTGGCATGGCTTGGGGACTTGGCCTAGCTGGAAACCGCCGGCTGTGCATTGAACACCCCTCATACTCCCGCTGTCATGATGTTTATGATCAGTGGCTTCTCCTACAACAGACTTGCAGAGTTTTTGCGAAGAGTATTGAGGGCATGTGAGGTCACTTTTCGCGTCTGGGTGTCCACCCGGGGGCCCTAGGGCCCTAGGGGGTCTTTAGGATAAGTCCCGAGAAAATTCTGCGGTCTGATTAAACACATGTTGGAGAAAGTGGAGGCCTCAATCCGCAACCCTTGAATCACCCCACTGGCAAAAAGCAGCGGCAAGGGCTGCAGTCACGAATCCTGTCATGATTTGCGCAGTCTTTCTGAGTACGTGTTCACTCTTGCATTCTTTCTTCATTGAAAAGGTGTTTGATCCGAACCGGCGAAACGGCGACAGTTTCTGAGCGGACGCATGTCTGACCGACGCCTGTCTTTTGAGGTCTTATCGGGTCGCCGCAAGAATGTCATGGAGGCGGGGCATGGACTCGGAGGGTACACAAGGTGGTCCCTTTGTCGGGGTGGAGAAGCGAAGCTCTACAGTGTACTTTTTTTTTTGACTACTGGAGGTGCCTGCAGTTGTTCGCAACATCCGGGGGCGGCACACTATCACTAAACAACATAAAGCAACTACAGAGGGTGCAACATGTCACCCAAAGTGTCATGTTGGTTGATGGCTCGAAGGAGTGGTTCGGCTCGGTTGACGGCCTGGGCCTCTTTGCCGAGCACGGTTGCCACCGGCTCCTCCCGCGCACCCTTTCTGTGGCCTCTTTGCCTGCACTTCAACAGCTTATAGGATGTGTCAGAGGCTTAAGAGTGCTGCAGGCAGAATGCTTTGAAGGAAGAGAAGCGGCATGATCGGCACAGTTCTTGCGGTTTATATTGATAGTACCTGGTAGCTCAATTTGCATGAGAAGCGCAGCCCGCACCGCAATTGGTGAACGTGAAGGACATTCAGCGGCTTGAGTCGGCTTAAGCAATGCAGTCCATGCTATGAACTGTGCGGAAAGTAGTTCACGCCCTATGGCGTGGTTTCAAAGAAGGTTTCGTGTGAGGAGCATCGGGTGTCAGAAGACTTGTACAAATCAGTTTTGCCTCCACCTTCCAGTGCTTGCAAGCATTCGGTTCTCACTTCCAGGAGCTCCTTCGGCCCGAGGTCTTAGCGACCGAAAACGTGCTACGCTGTGTAACTCCAAGCCATCCTTAGGATAGCTTCGCTTCAGCCATAGGCTCCTGACTCTTTTCCTTCAGATCTCAGATCGACTTCGTGCGAGCAGTGCGGAAAACGACTACCACTTCTTGCATCACATTTTTGGCGACAACAGATTCCCTGGAAGCCACATAGAAGAGGAGAGCCCAACACGCTGACCGATACTGGCAGCGGAGCTCGATCCAAGAGCTCGCGGTGGTGACCAGACGAATCTGTTTTGGACGGCTGGGGCTCCCGGTCTTCCCCACTTGCCTGTGAAGGGCAGAGTTTGTCTTCGGCGACATGGAGAAAGACTACGATGCTTCGCTGACTCGGTGCAGTTGGGACGGTGATCCCGCTGGGTGGACGGACTTCGTCAGAAGGGTCCGGCTACTTTATGAGAAGACACCAAGGAAGAAGCGTCGACAATTGGGTCCCTCCATTGTTGCCCAACTTCGCGATAGAGCATGGACAATAACGCAAGACGTCAACCACCAGAAGCTGACTCGCCGTGATGGCTCCGTGTACCTGTTGGAGTTCCTCCGAGATCGTCTCGGACGGTCTCCGATTCCTGATGTCGGAATCAGGCTAGAGGAGCTCATGATCAGGCTCCGTCGAAGCCCCGGCACTGCAATGAGTTCGTGGGCCTCACAGGTCCGCCAGACATACAAGCGGGTGCAGGTGGCTTTGCATCGAGCCCGTAAAGAACATGGACTTCACGTCAGCCAAGAACCTCAGGTTCGTGAAGCCGTCCCTCCTCGGCAACCTTCAGCTCCCTCTTCTCCAAGCAATGCCTCCCGGCGTGATCGAGGATCTCCGACGCGCAGAAGCAGCGAGACAACCCAGGAACCGACAGCAGAGGAAGAGGGGCAGCCCGAAGAGGACGCCTTCGACGCGGAGTATGACGAGACCGAGTTTGAGCTTCGAGATGCTGGCCCTAAGAGGAGCTGGCAGAAAGGACGAAAGAAGAAACCGGATGACGATGACGACGACAGCGACGACAGCGCCCAGATGATGAAGGACTTGGAGGTGTGGGACCGCTATGAGGAAGGCCTGGAGGAAGTGTTGCCAGGAGAAGTCCTTGGCTGGCTGCTTCTTCGTCGTGCCAACCTCCCGACAAGTGCAAGACTCTCCATCCAGGCTGCGGCAGGAAACTCTCTCCTGTTCACCGACATCGAGAGGGCCATGCGGTCTATGGAAGATGAGTTGATGGTGCATGATGAGGCCAAGCGGAACCGTCAACCCCGCCGCAGGTCTTTCTGGGTGGAGGAAGAAGGCGAATGGAGCCTCGTGATGGCGCCGGAAGAGGACTTGCAAGAGCTCGTTTCTTCCAGTGAGGTCCACTACGTGGGTTCTCGGCTTCCCCCAGAGGTGTACTACCACCATGAGCCGGAGCCGGCCAGCTACCATGGCGAAACAGGCTTCTGGCATCAGGATGATGATGGTGCATTCTCCTTCTGGGAAATGGCTGAGGACGGCGAGTTCTACACCCAGGACACGACAGGACTTTATTGGGCCTGGCATGATTGGGAGGATTTCAGTGGTGGCACCTCGACGGCTCCTTCCGATGCCACGCGCGACGCTGAAGATGCCTTTTCCCTCCAGGATCCCAAGTCTCGCAACTTCACTCAAGCGAGACAAGCAGTCAAAGCCCGAAACCTCAGTCGGGGTTTTTATCCTTTCAATCCTGGGAGTAAAGGGAAGCCTCGTTTCAAAGGTAAGGGCAAAGGTAAAGGGAAAGGAAAGCCGTCCTTTCCTCGTTCTCCTCCAGCTCCCATCTTGGCAGCGACCTCCGACATCTTTGCTCAGCCTGGAGATCCATCCTTCTCAGGCTGCTTCGTGTGTGGATCGAAGGAACACTCGTGGAGGTCGTGTCCCAAGAGGTCCTCTACTGGCAAGGGCTCCTCCAAAGGCAAGGGCGCCCGCAACTTCATGGCTGAGGGTATCTTCATGGTCTCCCCCGACTCCCCGCGCGAGATCCTCCAACCCGACAAGGGCATCTCCACGATCCGCGACGGGGACAAGCATGAGATCCTTGACACAAGGACCCCAAGCGACATGTGTTTGGATTTTCGGTGGGGTGAACTTCAAGACACTTCATACGTGGTGACTTCACACCAAATTGATGATGCTTTTGCTTCGGGACAAGGGGAGGCTCAGCCCAGGGGACACGCGGTCATTGACTCAGGAGCAACTGAGACCGTCGGCTCGCTCCCTGCTATCGAGGACTTGATGGCAGTTAGATATGAACTAAATGGCGTCCCCGACTCCTTTCAGATATCCTCAACTCCTCCCAGGAGATTTCGATTTGGAAACGGATCGATTGGTTTTTCCTTGTCACAAATGCTCATTCCTCAGGACTTGGGTCCCGTCCGTGTGGATCTAGGAGTGTTTTCTCTGGACGTGGAGAATGTCCCAATCTTGATCGGCATAAAAACTCTCAGGGCTCTGCGCACCGTGCTGGATTGCCATCAGGATGTGGCGGTGTTTGCTGCACTGGACCCCTCCACAGGGGTTAAGCTGCGTAGAAGTCCCTCAGGACATTTGTTGATCGATTTGAGTCGCAATTGGTTGCAGGATTCCTTCTCGATTCTTTCTCCCGCAGCGAGGATTCCTGAGGTGCCTCCCACAACCTTCGAGGCAGAAGAAAACATCGGTGCAGTGTTTGTGCTTGAGCCTTTGCCATCTGATTTCCAAGCTCGAGGGGATACTCATCTTGAATATGAAGCAGCACCTGAATCTCCTTCTTCGTGTCCTGCAGTTCTCTTTCACTCACGAGGGTGTGCCGATAGTGCTCCTGGAGAAGACTCCAGTGGGTGCCTTGAAGATCCCTTTCGAATCCTTCGTGCTCTTGTACGGGGCCATGGCCACTCCGACTGCCGAGAGCAACGGCTTGTCTGCGGCAGCGGTGGAAGCTTCAGTGGCCAAGGCCAAAGCTGCGGTGAAGCCTGCAGCGTTGAAGGCCAAGGGGAAGGGGAAAGGCACCAAGCCCAAAGCAGAGCCTGCCCCCGAGTTGGACTGGAGCAGGATCGAAGAAGCCAATCCCAGGGACGTGCGCTTGAAGGGGCCCCCATGTATGGGATCCCATGTCGTGGCGACAAGGAGCAACCAACATGCCATGTGGCAACTCTGCACCCGGTGCAGCCTCAGGCTCACTTACATCCCCCGGGTTGGCAAGACAGGTCTCCACCGTGCCGCCGGACCCCTCAACCTCGATGTCCAGGAGGTGGTGACCGAGACCAAGGAGGATTTGGCTTTCAACCCTCGCCTGAAGGATCAGGCCATTGCTCTTCAAGCTGCAGAGAACAGCATGGTGCGCCAGCTCGAGAAGATCAGGACGCAGAAGGACAAAGTGATCCCCAAGCAGGGCCCAATGGGAGCAAGCCCTCTGCCACCTTCCTCACCTTCGAGCGCCAACGCCGGAGCTGCGAGCCCAAAGTCGACCGTTGTGGTGAACCTCGAAGAGGCGAGTGCAGAGGGTATGAACCAGACTCCTGGGAACAAGCGACATCAAGCGATCCCAGCGGAAGAGCAGGAGTATCAGACGAGAACCCAGGGCCCGCAGTGATGCATGTTGTAAAGCAAGGTGTGCGAGAGATTGAAGACCTCGCTCGCCAGATGTGCCACGACCAACTCTTTTCCTTCAAAGATTGTGAACAGCTTCTTTTCCAGTTCATGGCTGTCCGTGAAGCCATCTCTCAGAGCAACCGCAGTACTCTTGAACCGAAAAATGGGACTGGGTACAACGTTTTCGGCCTCTTCTCACATGGGAACATGTCCGGCATCACTCGAAAGAGTCACGAGCTTCCATGGTTGTGCAAGTACGTGAACCTCTTCGGCAAGCACCACCTTGCTCAGGAGGGATCATGTTGGACAAGTTTTGCGGTGAACTTTAATCAGCCCATGAACATCCATCTTGACCCCAACAATGATCCTGGTAGCAGCAACTTCACTTGCTCCTTCGGAGACTTCAAAGGGGGACAATTATGGGTGGAGTTGACTGAAGATAGCGATCCCAGTGTGAGCCCGGTGCGATGGAAGACCAAGCGTAACGGTCAACGAGTACCAGGCCATCTTCACACAACCCAACATCGTTTCATTCAGTTCTCTCCCAAGAGTTTTCATGCGACTGATCGCTGGTCAGGTACCAGAATCTCTTTGACCTTTTACTCCTCTCGGTTGATTGCTCAGAGTACGGAAGCCCGACGAGAATGCCTCAAGAAACTGGGGTTTCCTTTGCCCAGGTCCGTCAGGCCTTTGAAGTACGACGACAACGAGGGCGAGGACGCCTATGCCGTTGATCCAGTTGAGGGACAGGGCGCGGGAGAAGTTCTCTTGTGCCAGGATGTCCGTCACCTTCTACAAGCCTCGTGCGAGGAAGTGTGGGATGAGGTCAACTCACTTCTTGATGTGCATGGCAGGGACCCTCACTGTTTGCAGGTCGTGGAGTTCGGCGGCCCTGCTGACAGTCCTCTGTGCTCTCTTTTGGGACAGCAAGGTGGACAAGGGTTGTCAGCAAATCTCTCACAGGGTTTTGACTTGGGCACTCGAGGTGGATGTCATAGAGCTCACCAGCAACTGGAACAGCGAAGCCCGGCTTTCGCATGGTTCCAACTTCCGAAAGGACCTTGCAGGCAAGGAAGTGACTCAGACAGACGACAGCGTGCCATGGTGAATCGATCCCGCAAGGTGTTGAGGAATGTGATCTCCCTTTCCCAACAACAACTTCGGGGTGGAGAATGTGTCTGGGTCTCAGAAAAGCATTCCAGTGCTTGGCGAGATCGTGACTCATGCCAGTTCTGGCAGACTCTTGCAGAATCCGGAAAGGCCTTCGAGTGGCAGCACGGAGATCTACAAATTCGAACCACGTCAAAGGCGATGTTCCTGGATTGCTCTAGGGTGTCTTCAAAAATGGAGAGTGTAGAGAACCAGTGGGATTACCTGTATCGTGCCTTCTGTGGGTCAGTCATGAACTTTCATGGGGCTAGCTCAGCCTCAGGAGAAGGGAACCCCGTCTATGCCGTGACGGCCCAGAAAGAAGCTCTTGAAGGCGTGGATAAGAAGGAGCTGGAAAGCTTGTTAGACACCGTGCAGAAGCTTCATCGGAGGTTCGGACATCCTTCCAACAGCCTCCTCCTCAAGAACCTTCGAGCCAGAGGTGCATCTCCTAAGCTGTTAGCCGTGGCCGCTGAGTTTAAATGTGACATGTGCATGGAGAACCAGATTCGCACTTCAGCTC
Source organism: Symbiodinium natans (assembly GCA_905221605.1). Classification (NCBI taxonomy): domain Eukaryota; class Dinophyceae; order Suessiales; family Symbiodiniaceae; genus Symbiodinium; species Symbiodinium natans. The sequence goes on from CAJNDS010002215.1 coordinate 500,181, forward strand.
CCGCGGTCAGTCTGAAGCGTGAGGACCGCCTCTGGTGCACTCTTCAGATCGACGGTTTCTATATGCGAATTGGCCAGGAAGTGTTCCACTACTTGCTCATGGTCGATGAGGCCTCCGGCTTCTGCGTAGTAGAAGAGATGATAAGGCACCCCGAGAAAGAGATGAGGCACATGACGACCGCCCAGGTATGCCGGACCTTGGAACTTCGCTGGTGCCAGATCTTCGGGTTTCCTGAAACCATCAAGCTCGATCCCGAGGGAGCTTTCAGAGGACTTGATCTGGGAGAATACTGCTCGTCCCGAGGTATCGAGCTCAGTGTCATTCCTGCCGAGTACCACGAAGGGATCTCCGAGGTCGAGCGATCCATTGGGACAATTCGTAGGAAGATTGAGGCCTTCATGCGCCAGGAACAGTATCATCCTACGAGGGCGGCTGCGCAGATGGTGGCTGCACACAATACCATGGCCAGAACCCTGGGTTTTTCTCCAGCCCAATGGGCCTTCGGTAGAGACGTCACCGTGACAGGACATAGCCGTGAACGTCCTGGAGAGGTCTGCGCCCAAAGTGCTATGTCCGATCCTTCCCATGGCATGGCAGAATCCCTTGAGCTACGCACCAGGGCAGAGAAAGCCTTCATCGAAGCTCGAGCTCGAGAAGTGATGTCAAGGGCAATGAATTCCCGAACAAGGCCAGCCAAAAGATTCTTGCCTGGGGACATCATATTCTACCAACGATTCCAGGTTCCGCAGGATGCTCCGGCCAACTCGGTGGTGGACCGTCCCCGGATGGGGATAGCCCGCTTCTATGGACCAGCCCGAGTGTTGGCCACAGAGACTCGTGTGGTCTCAGAAGAAGGGGTCCGAAAGCCTAGTGCCATAGTGTGGGCAGTCTGCAACGGCCGGCTTAAGCGCTTTCATCAGAGTCAGGTCCGACACTCCACCGAGTCTGAGCGCCTCATCGCCGAGGGTGCAGCAGGTGCCGAGTTTCCGTGGACGTTTGCTTCGTTGGCGAGTCTCCTTGATCGTGGTTCCTTTGACGATGAAACCATCGTTCGCTCCCGAACCCGAGGACGTTCCAAGACTCCGGCCCGATCCAGGTCAGTTCCTCCTGGTCGGCGAGCTGCTCCAGAACCTCCAGTACTCCCTCCTCAGCTTCATTACGGTCCTGAGCCAGAAGCCGAGGACTTTGAAGAAGAAGAGGAAATGATTCCAGTCCCTGCTGAGATGTCACGAGGCTCAAAACGTCCGGATCCGGAGCCTCCTCATGATGATGAGGCAGAGATGATCCCCGTGCCGCAGGCTCACAATTCGCTGGTGGAAAATTTGGACATGAGTCGTTTCTTGAATGATCCTCAATACCTGCCCGCGAACTTTGTGACCTTGGATCAGGAAGAGAGTGAGAGTTCTGCCTATGTCATCCAGAATGCCTCATGCGCCTCCTTGCAGGACGAGTCCCCTGCGTTTGCAGTCACCCTCGCTGCCCCATCGAGCGAGGCCGAGTGGAAGGCCCTCGTGAAGAATCCCAAACGATTCATCGCGAAAAGCGTCCAAAAGGGCGTAGAGGTCAGCTATGCCAAACTTAATGGGGTACAGCGTGCTGCAATGGACGAGGCCATGAAGGTCGAAGTGGACAACTGGATGAAGACCCAGGCTGTGAGGGCAGTTCAGAAGTTTCTGCCTCAGAGAGAGTTGCTCAAAATGCGATGGGTTCTCACTTTCAAAAGTGCTCCTGATGAATCTGCTGAGCCAAAGGATGGACAACCTGCGAGCGATCCCCCCAAAGCCTCTGGAGAGCGGATCAAAGCCAAGGCGAGAATTGTCATTCTCGGCTACTCCGATCCGAATCTTCTGGAGGCCAATACGGTGAGCCCAGCTATGTCACGTCTTTCTCGGCAACTTCTGTTAAACATGGCTTCAGTTCGAAAGTGGGACATCTTGTGTGGGGATGTGAAATCGGCCTTCTTACAGGCAAAATCTCCACAAGGGCAGAGGTGCGTGTTCGCGGCTCCAGTTCCCGAGCTGGCGCATGCGCTCGGCCTACAAGAAGGACAGGCAGTGCAGCTCCTACGCAGCTGCTACGGATTGGTGTCCGCCCCAAGAGAATGGTACGAAGATGTACATAGGACTTTGGTCAGCTTAGGTGCCGAAAGGCTTACCACCGACAGCTGTGTGTGGCGCATCCGGGATGCTTCAGGCGCTGTGGTTGGACTTGTGTCCAGCCATGTTGACGACTTCTTAATGACGGGATGCTCCTCCTCAAAGGCCTGGCAAGACTTCTTGCACGGCTTCAAGAATGCCTATGAATGGAGTCCATGGGAGCATGGAGCCTTTCGACATTGTGGTGTCAACATCATGCAGCATCCTGACCATTCTGTAAGCTTAGACCACTCCAGTTTCTGCCAGGAGTTGAAGCAGCTCGACCCGATCCGTGAAGAGCGCAAGTTGACTCTTGCGGAAGTCAGCCAGGTGCGTGCCGTGTTGGGAAGTGTGCAGTGGAGAGTTTATCAAAGTGCTCCACAGCACGCTGCTAAACTTAATTATCTGCAATCTCTCATCGCTTCGCAAGATTCCAGCATCGTGGAACAGGTCAACAAGTTGATCCGTGAAGTGTATTCAGCTCGAAGTTTGTCTGTTCAGGTGCAATCTTTGGGAGCAGAGGATCCCGAGCAGTTATGCATGATCGCATGGTCAGACGCTTCTCTTGCGAATCGTCCGGATTTCTCATCCACAGGAGGGCATTTAATTGCTCTAATGCATCAGCAGTCTCTCGAGGCTGGAATGGGACGCATCAATCCTATCGCCTGGAAGAGTGGAAGATTGCACCGAATAGCCCGTAGTTCTTTGAGTGCAGAATCACAAGCCCTTGCTGACACCGAGCAGGAGCTTTTCTTTGCTCGCTTAGAGTGGCGGGAGATGATCGGCGACTATGTCGATGCCAAGGTCCCAGAGAATACGGCGGCCAAGGTCCCCTCATACCTTGTGGTCGACGCAAAGGCCATGTTCGATACGTTGTCGAAGGGTGTCTTCGTTGCCAGTCAAAAGGATAAGTATACTGGTTTGGAACTTTTGTCGTTGAGTCAGCATCTAGAAAAACAAAAGACAGTGCTTTTGTGGTGTGATAGCAACCACATGCTGGCGGATGGTTTGACGAAGGCTAGCAAACAAGATGTGCTCAAACGTTTCCTGGCATCTGGATATTGGAGGATCCGTTACGATGGAGCCTTCATTTCAGCGAAGAAGAGACGCCAGATGTTGAGGGAGCCTGCTGCGGAGAATGTGACAAACTCTGTTTTTCTTCAGTGTACAGAGCAGGCGCAAGCACTGAAATGCTTCGGCATTCTTCCTGGGGGCATGTCAGAAGACTTGTACAAATCAGTTTTGCCTCCACCTTCCAGTGCTTGCAAGCATTCGGTTCTCACTTCCAGGAGCTCCTTCGGCCCGAGGTCTTAGCGACCGAAAACGTGCTACGCTGTGTAACTCCAAGCCATCCTTAGGATAGCTTCGCTTCAGCCATAGGCTCCTGACTCTTTTCCTTCAGATCTCAGATCGACTTCGTGCGAGCAGTGCGGAAAACGACTACCACTTCTTGCATCACATTTTTGGCGACAACAGATTCCCTGGAAGCCACATAGAAGAGGAGAGCCCAACACGCTGACCGATATCGGGTTTTAGTGGCGGTCGAAAGTTCGAGAAGCTGTTGAGGCCGTCTTCTCCCCTAAGACAACTGATTGAGTAGCGAGCGCTCATGACGAGGCGCAACAGGAGAGCGGTGAGCGAGCTTGGAGGTGCCTCGGGCTTGATGTGTCGCAAGTTGGGAGAGGCTTTGGGTGCATGTGTCAACTCCTTGGCGGGTGGAGAAGTACAGACGAAGTAGAGGTTTTTGCAGCACTGGCATGCATGGTAGTCATGCGTGGCCGGGCCACATTTAAACAGACTAGTCTGCATCATGGGCCGTGCCTTCACAGTTGATAAACTGCTTGGAGTTTCCCTGCATCGAAAACTCACCACTTTCCTCGCTCCTGCAGCATATCGGGATGTAGGCGTGGGTGTACTTTGGCGTTTTTGGCAGCTGCGCTGCCGGGGTTCAAAGGTCTGAAGCTAGCGCGGACGACAACCAGGAGTGGAAGGCGGGGTTCTTTGGAAAAGCCGAGCTCGAGAGGGTTCACGTTTTGCAGACTTATGGCGAGGATCTCTGCATTGAGCTGATGAAGCAGTATGTCCAGCGCATCCAGGGCAGCATCCTTGAAGCAAAGGCCGGGCGATCCATTCGGCATTGAGCTGGGCAAAAGGTTCTCAACGTCATCATGGTCTGCAATAAAGCAGGATAAGCTTAGCAACGCCATGAGCCAGTCCCGAGCCCTTCGTTGGCACAGGCATCTTCCATTTCCTGGAACTACCGTGAGGCAAAAGTTTCTGTGGGAACTTCTGGGAGGGAAGAGAAGGAAGAGTAGAAATGACCTGCGAAGGGAGAAGACACTTCCCCCCCTGCACTTTTCCGAAGTTCCATTGTGTTCTTCCACTCGAGCTTAAGTGGAGGATGCAAGTAGGTCTGCCGGTTTTCTTCTGTGTTGAAGCCGAAGGTGGGTGCCACGGGGGTCATCGATGATGTGGCTCATGAACTGGTGCGGCACCTGAGCCGCCTTTAGAGGACAAAAGAGTGCGAGGACGGTGATGAAACCCAGAGTCATTCCAAGCAGAGTCGGGCAGTCGAGACAGGAACCAATGGTGCGCTGCATCAAGCCTTGGGAGGCGACCATCGCTAAGATGAATCAAGAAAGCATTTCCTTGAGACCAACGCACCAAGGTTTCTGGATCCGGATGTGCCCACTGGGCTACTCTTTGGGTTTCCAGCCGCCTGGATTTATCCTTTCTGTGGTCTCCCGGAAGGCTAAACAAGCATCTTTGCAAGGCTTGCAGGATCCCTGACCAGAGAAACACTCAAAGAGCCTCTGAGGTGAAGGTGGTCATGGGCAAGGGCTATGTGGAAGTCAAGCGTGCTGACATCGACAAGGTTCTCGGGCATCGTGTTCCGAACAATTTGGAACATCACGATTCCTAACGTGGTTTTCTCATGCACATCAGGGAAACTAGCATGGTCACAGGAGACTATGAGATGGGGAGTAAGCCATTGCAAACCGCTGTAGCCTTCAGAGTGTCTGTGAGGGCAGCAAAGGAGCCATTGCAGTCCTTGCAACTCGAAATCTCGCATGCCCGCGCAGGGTCGAGCTGTGATCAAGACCCTTGAAGAGTTGGGCAACGTAGACTTCGTGACTCCGTTGAACTTATCCCTGCAACTGTCAGTGTGAGCCTTGAGCTCTCCACTGCCCTTCTGGGTGCTTGCGGTGGCTACAAGAGGGCATTGTTGGTGAGAGAAATGACTGCAGCCTCCTCGAATTTTCTTGCCCTCCCTTCAGTGTGCGTCACAGAGTAAATAGGTTAAAGTAGGGATGCGCGAACCAAGTCCACCAGCCTAAATCCTGAGCCCTCCTGTGCGAATGCCAGAGGTCCTCAGTATCGGTGACGACCGGTCCGACGAGGATATGCGACTTTGCCTCCCTTTACAGCAGCACCTGCTTGTTACGCTTCATTCTTGGGAATTGATTCTGGAATTCGGGGATCCAAGAATTCTTCAGAAACAAAATCAACTGAAGAGAGAGAGAGAGAGAGAACTTGTGACCGAGATGCAGAGAGGCACAGAGAGAGACGGAGAGAGAGAGGGAGCACCGAATACCGGAGCCCGAGTTTCACGGGGCTGCGGGGGCTCTCAAGCTCGCAGAAGAAGCAGAAGCAGAAGAAGAGAGAGAGAGAGAGAGAGCGAGCTTGCCTGCGAAGCCTCTTCGCAGCAGCTCTTCGTGCCTCGGCCGCCTAAACAGTTGCACAAACGAACTGACATGAGAAAACAATGTACCCCTTACATAATCACACAACATAGATACATGCATTTGTATGTACGTATAGAACAATTACATGCAGAAGGCATAGCCGTATGCAAGCGGGGGGGAGAGGGGGGGACAACACTTTGGCAGTTACACCAGCTGTCGGGTCGCACCTGCATACATCGACAGAAAATGAAGTACATCTAAGCATGAAGCGTGCTGGCCCTAGTACTTCTGTATTTGAAACCAAACCAAGTTTTCCTGCCGCGTAAGCTGCACCATGATTTCTGCGCTCAAGCCCTCTGTGTGAAAAAGTAGCCCATTGCCTGCACTGGCTTAACGCCACAACAACCGTGGTGAAATCCCATATGGCTTATCAGCCGTAAGCTCGGCACATCTGTGACTTTTCTCATTGCATGTGAGCGTCCCAAGTTGGTACCAAGGAGTCTCATGAGGACATCCTTGTATACATGCATGCCTACGGCCACAAGATAGCAGACTAGCAAATTGATTAGCAAAAGCAGCATGGATTTGAAGGTCTTCTAGCTCTTCCCTTCCTCAGGCAACTCAGATCTTGCAACTTTTTCAACTCCTTTCAAATCCCCGGACTGCATCTGACTTTGGAATTTGGGTTTCTAATCTTGCGAGCATGGTACCCAGTAGGCTGTCTGAGGACACGTGAACCTGTGAAATCCGAGGTTCGAGGCGATCTCGAACTACTTCAAGCGGGTCCTTACCCCGGCATTCGTTTCTTCGGTTTCATCGCTGATTGCTGGTTGCTTTTCTCACTACGAGCACTTGCCAACACCGTTGCACAGAGATTGCCGATAAGATCCTGAGCAGTTTTCTGCGAAATGTCTGCCGAGCCATGGGCACACACTGCAAGTTCCCCTGCCTTCCTTGTGCAGACTGGGGACGTCTCGGCGATGCTTTCTGCAAACCCCTCGCAGAGTTCTCTCCGACGTGCCGGCGCTGGCACATCGCTGCTTGCCTTCTCTTGGCACACTTGTTCACGCTTGAACCATCTTGAACCATGACCATGACATCCGCATTCGCTGCGCCCGTGTGCAATCAAGGTCGATGGCCTCTTCGCTCGACGGTCTCGCCCCATCACCCACCGATTCGCCCACCGTGTCGCCAAAGGAGCCTTAGCTTGCCAACTCGTCATGGATCATCAGAGCATAGCTTTGTTGTGCATTTTTGCACATGCATTCCCTTGGAATGCAAGGACAAGAATGACAAGAAGCCCGTGCGCTCGGTAAACTTCACCGACAAGGCAGCCGGTGCCTGAGGCTAATGCCTGTCTGCATACTTTGCGAAGAGCATACGTTGTGCGAAGAGCCTGCATTTGGCCAGCCATCGGAGTAAGTCCATGCGTGACCTGTTCGTCTTAGTTTGTAGAAATCAAAGAGCTGTGTGGAGAGCTGGCCTACGCCCCTCACGGC
>CAJNDS010002215.1:512500-560000 GCA_905221605.1 Symbiodinium natans
GTTATTTCCCCTTGTCTCCTCTCTCCGTCTCTTCGCCGTCTCATCTGTTGCACATCGTAGCCTTTTCCAATATTGGAACAGGAGAAGACAACAATGACACGAGAGCCATGGAGAAACAACCACCGTTTCTGCGAGTTGTTCAAGATGTTAAGGTCTAGTTGGTAAGGTTTGTTTTTTGGGAACCTTGCAAGGTGCTCTTGATGTACTTAGAACTTCAGGGCTATATTTGTGGAGCTTGAAAGACTTTCAATTTTGAAGCACCAAAAATCTAGGATCCAGACTCCAGACGGTTGCCTGGACTTGATATTTTCGGTTGAGAAGGGCTCGCTGCGGGAGCCTGCTTGAAAACAAGCTGTTGTATAAACATACATCCAACCCAATATGGAAACGCTTATTTCAGCATGCTTTCGCTACAAGAACCAGGATATCCTTGGGGAGAAGTATTTGGGCAAGCTTAGTGCCGGGACCTGCCAACCCAATATTGAAGTACTCGGCTTCTTTCGCTGTCGGGTTGTCCCCTCGCCGCCTTCTCAACGTTTTCAACAATATTGAGGGGTCTTCGCCAGTATTTTACAAGCTTGTTGGCTGTTAACACCCCCCCCCCAAGAACTGTGAAAAACGTGTGAATGTAGCAATTTTGTCAAAGAACTTGCTTGGGGCCTCCAAGTGGGCTCCGAATGTCACCAGGGCCTCATCATCCTGCCGTCCTATTCGAGTGTCCTATCCGAGTGGTTCTCCAGGCAAAGCTGACCTTCATCCACCGAAGACCGCGAAGACCGCGGCAATCAGGGGAGAACACATGCTCTGAGCACCGCCACGCAAAAAGAATCGGGAAAAAAATGCGTGTGCGCAGACTCCGGTACTGGCACAGGGAAGGCGTCGAGAACAGCCTGCTTTGAATAGTGAGCAATCGGGAAGACTGCAGCGACGCCATCAACTGAATCTTTTGGTTCAAGGTGTACAGACTTAGCCGACAACTCGAACAGTGCTGTTCTTGCACAGACCATCGGACCCCTTAGTGGCAGAACCTCCAATCTCAACTAAGCCCACGGCGAGCTCCCAGAGCAGGGACAAACCCAGGAGACAGCAAGAAGATGCCTTCCAGATCTTCCAGCCATGTCAGGCCCAAAGATTACACAGCAAAATGCTCTCGCACGCGTTTGGTTGCTTCTGAGAGAGCGAGAACATCGGGTGATTTTTGGGGAGAACTTAGGCGTTCGTTGATGTGGGCGAAAGGTCATCACTGCCGAAAACATCCCTGGAACCCGAAGCCGCAGAAGCCGTATAAACCCTGCAAGCTTCTCGTCAGGAGCGAGTTTCGGCCTGTGGCCTTCAGGACGGTCAGCATGGGCCTCGAATAGGCAAGATTGACGAGGGAAGACCGCAAGGAAATTAATTTCTGGTGTTTGTTGTACACAATTCTGGCGCCGTAGTTGTACTGGGGACCACAGAAGGAACCAAAATGAATATTGCTCTTTCTTACGAAGGCCCAGGCCACACGCGTGTCAAGCAGCCGATGAGACTCTGACTAGCATTGCTTATCCCGGACCTCTAGTTCCGCCAGATGCTTCACACGCTAGCCGGCTAGATTTGTGTAGCTCATTATGCAGATGGAGCAGTCTAGCCAGTGGCACTTGCAGCCTGAGGCTTCTTTCGCTGCCAGGCACTGCTTGCGGGTCGATGTTGAGCTGCGGATTGATTAGAATCAGAATATCATATGTGCATACATGTGTTTGCATAAACAAATATATGTATATGAGTATGGATATGTATCAAGTGATGGTGCCCGCTGGTTTCCACCTTGTCCCCCTTATCCGGCATAGGCGTGTCTTTCTGAGCGAACCGTTCTGCAGACTTTGCAAAGCTCCAGGGTCTCCGGGTTGAGAGCAAGATGCTTAGCTTTGGTGTACGAATCGTCCTGGTCCGGAGGCCAGAGAGTCGACGTGCCTCTGCGAACCAGGTGTGAGCCTGGAGTTGTTCGGTTCTGTCGGATTCACGGGGGTCAGGTTTATGTCCGGCTACTTGCATTGTGTTGCTCGAATGGAGCCGAAGTAAACCGACGCCAAGAAAGCAGAAATCCTACTCGACCCTTCAATGTCACCAGTTTCGCGCGTCACAGCTGCGATGACCAGTCCAAACCTTTTGTCGAGGCCGTGGGTGCTGACGCCCAGGCCGCGGTGTGCTTCAGTGATGTTTTAGGTGTGGGAAGGTGCCGTATGTTGAACTTTGGGTATCGGTTTGTTTCAAGCGGGTCGCCACCACATGCTGTAAGAGGAAGCTCAAGGCAGCAGGTTCTGGTTCCAGACTCGAGCAGCATGTTCCCTCGCATTCCAACAGAACACGTCAAACAACGAAAGAAGAGAGAACTTCCCATTGAGGAATGGTCAACAGTTGGCTCTTGGCGTTCTCCCTGTCTGCACTTCTCCATGCCAATTGCACTTGCAACGTGCCAGCCTATAAGTCTTCCTTGTAGAATTACCAACAAAGTCTGGGTGGAGACTGTAACGATCCGATGATGGTGGTCAAGTAGTGAGACCTGATCGGCAGAGGCTCCGGCATGGGCGCAGCCACTTGTCGTCGGGCAGCCGCACTCCGAGTTGCTTTCCTTTCGACTGCGTAGACCTGGCTGCCCTGTTGGTTCAGTTTTGTGAGCGACAGCAGTGTTCTTCCGCCCATACGCCTTCGACATGCAGAGCCTCTGCGACCACTGCTCTTTTAACCCAGGGGTGGAACTTCGGTCGGCACCTCAAGTGAGGGACAACCATGGGCGTTGTCCGAGCACATGTCCGCATGTGGCAGCCGCAAGCACCATCGAAGGCGAAGCCGTCATGTCTTTCACCTCAGGCTTTCAGTGGATTCCGAGACCGAATGAGGCGCGCAAGCTTTGACCTATCCTATTTTGGCCGAATGAGACGGATCTTCTTGCAGACTAGAAAATCGTGTCATGGACGTGGGAGGACGATTTCAATATGTGTGGAGTGTACTGGGTCTCTTCCAAGATGTCTGCATCTTTCCACTTTCCATGGGGCAGGGCATTCCTGCGGGCGTTGAGAAATTGCAAGTGTGAAGCCACGAAGTTCCTTTCAGGTGTACCCTCGGGGTAAATGCCCGAGAGAAGAACCGCTCTCGGCTGGTGCTGAAGGCCAGCCCTTGCAGGATCAGAGGTCAGGGCGTGAGCCAAGCATGAGCAAGTGCCACGCCTTGTGTTTGAGCTTATGAGCTCATAGAAGCGGTTCTGAAACAAGGTTCAATTGAGCCCTGCACGTTCCTCAAGGTCTGTACTTGATGTGGCTCATTTTTTGCGAAGTGGGGCTACCTGGAAAAATGCGAGTTTTTTGGGCCGGGGACGCGGAACAGCGGAAGGCCAGCCCTAAGGAATCTGAAACTACAAGGCCTCGGGGGTGTGCACTTTAGCATATTGACCGATTGGTCCAGAGAAATCCGGAGCCTAGAGGGAGGCCTGAACAGCGGAAGGTTAGTAAGATGTTACTAGGTCTGGAGCCCTAAAGCCTTGAGGCCTGAGCCCCTCACCTCTTATAAAGCTCAAGGCCTGAAGCCCGGACCCTAAATCAGATTCGGCAGACTTGGTCAGTTTGATAAAAGTGTTTGCTGGGGAAGCCTGAGAATTTCCAAAGCCAGGACGACAGGAAATGGAAACTAGTGCCAGCACGCCCTTCACTGAGCCAGCCTCCAAGCGTACCCGAATGTCGCCGAATCAGCCCGGAGCTCTGCGCAGGCCACAGATGCGCGGAGCGAGGTGCTTCGCTCCGAGGACCTGAAACGCCTCCTTGCGGAGGCAGGGCTTAGGGTTTAGGGTTGAATCAGAGGGTTTAGAGTTAGAGTTTAGGGTTTTGGGTGGAGGTGTGTGGGGTAAAGTAAAAATTATGTGACAATGTGCATAAACTTCTGCTTTGGTTCGCAGGCCTTTGGACTTCCGAGTTCAGGTAGAAGTTCGTTGCTCGGTATACTGTATCGGCTCCGGAACCAGCGTGCACCTTGCCGATCCTGTTGATAATTCCTCCCAGTTATCAACAGGTCCGGAGCCGGAGCTCGTGCAATGCCATGCTCTAGCGATTGTCGTTCGGCAGGTCTATGACTCCAAGGATGCAAGGCCTTCTTGCATCGTACCCGTCAGCAGCAGTCTTGCATCAGAAAGCAACACCACTTTCAACACTCATGGGAATTGAGAGGTGGGTACTCCTGAGACTCCAAGAGCAGCCAGTGCAGAGCAACCACATGGTTGCTTTCAAGACCCTGGTTGCCGCGCTCCTGTCGGGGAGGGTGTAGATGCATAGGCGCAGCAGCAGATTGGTAGTGCGCGCACGGTTGAGAATTAGGCAGCGGCCCTGTTGCAAATGCCATTTGCGGGTCTGTCCAAGGTCCTTCATCGCATCCTTCAATGTTCACCGCCTCAGGCAGGCTGAAAGCTCAACTCAGGAAGTTTGCCCAGAATCTTCTCTGCAGATACCACATGCATTGGCAGCAAATGCAAGGAAGATTGATTGCACACTGCACACTACAACTTTGGGCACAAGCAGGCCGCTGATTGGACGAGGCCAGCTGGAGTCTTTCGTGCTCCAACAGTGAGGGGTCAACAAAGCCTCAGAGATCTGATTGCCTCAGATGCGATTAAAGTGTTGCTCCGCGTGAAACCATCACCAACGAACATAATCATCGAAGTCATGAAAGACCTCATGGCTCCATTGCGGCATTGTGATGCGGGCTCTGGAGGTCCCCGGCACCGCAGAGTCTCTATACCACATCAATCACTCTGGCCGAGTACAGAGTGCGAGTGACAAAGCCTCACCAAGGTCGAACGCTCTCCTGAAGTCCATCATCGAAAGTTGGAGCCAGGTGGAACCGCTTAAAAGTGCTTGATTCGGCTTAGATGAGTTCATACTGATTAAACCTGTCTGACATTGACAATGGCCTTGGATTCTGGGGCCATCTTGTCAAATGCTTGCTTGTGCAGTCTCACTTTGCTGTCATCAGCAGTTTGCAGAGGCAGCTGACGATGGACATGGAGCGCAGGCAAGCTTTTCACCGATCTTAGACAGACGCTGTCCCTGATTTGCAGAACCACAAGATGGCACCAGCACCTCAAGAGCACCCATGATTCCGTTTGCAGAGGCGTTCCACAGCATCCAGGCCACCGGGAGGGTGAATGAGTTGTGCTGTGTGTTTGGTATAGGCCGCCAAAAACGCAGAAGTTTTGCTTTGGCTGGGACGAAGAGCTTTTGAGGCCCTCCCCCCCCCCTCCCCCCCCCCCGCGCCTCCCCGCCCCTTTCTTAAGCCCGGCAAGGGGCAAAATGGAAGCATACCTAGTTTCCCTCCCCCGAGTGCTCAACGCACGCGCGCCACAGTTTGCCAAGGTTCGTTGTGGGGCAAGTCGGGGCCAGCACAATCCCCACGCCGGAAAGGAGCACCTAAGGCGGACCTAATGGGTCAGTGGCCAGCAAGGGAACAATTGCAAAGCGGGGAGGCATTGCTGACGGGAAAGACCCTGGAGACGGTCTGGGAAAAACATGACCTCACCGGAGATTGCACTCTCGAGTACGGGAGGTCCACGCATCCATGCAACCGAAGGAAGCTCTCACTCGACCGGGATGGAAGTTTCTTAACGGGGGTCTACTGCATACTTCCCAACCAAAGCGAGCTCTCCCAACCCTTCAACTTGGAAGCCATTGCTTGCTGCTGTCGAAACCCGCTTCCATCATTCCTCCGTTGCATCTCGAGTTGGAGTAGCGAGGCTTGACCAGTCCACCACCCATCCCACCCTCATCCTCCCATCATGTCTGCTACCTTCACGACTCAACAAGCCAACTCCCAGAGCTAGAGGCCAAAAGGCTTGACAAGTTACCTCAAAGGGCTCGTGTGGTTCACCCTTTACATTCGGTCACCACTGCATGGCTCCTTTTGGAGACCCCGGATGATACAGAATCAGATGGGCGCCGAGAGGCTGAGGTTGAACAGCTTATATGAACTGAGGCTGGAGCCCAACACTCAAAGCACAATGATGAATTACATCCTAGATCCAGAGGTGAAAGGCAAAAGCTACAAGTTGATACTCACTCCATTATGCCATTCACGATGCAAAGTTCAGATTGGCCAGTGCGCGGTGGTCTTTCCATTTGCCTGATTGAGCCTACAGAAGCCTGCAGAATGCCTCTAGTAGAATGCCTGTTGATTGTGGCTTTCAAAGTGCTCGACGCGAGATGAGGTGGTGGTCGACTATGCTCAGATGCTCCAGAGCAAGCTCGAGCTAATGAACAAGGACTCAGGCAACGAGCGTGTTGCATGCTGGCCTAATCCACCCACTTGGTTCAGTTTGGATGGGGTATCCAGGCTGCGGCTACTTCACTGGCAATTTCAGCTTCAGTTTCTTGGATGCCCTTGATCGGGGAAATATCAGGAGAACCCCAGTCAGTTTCAAAACCAAAGAACCCTAAGGACAGTTCACGTCAAAACATGCTCTGGTTCTGTGCTCCTGACCAGAACATGAGCAGACCGCTTTTTGGGTGGTGCAGGTTGGGCTTGTAGCGTGATATGGCTTCATCACATATTCCTATAGTAGTGTAGCGTTTATTCAGAGTAACAGTATCGTGATCTTGGAATATCGGTGCCTCAAGGCTTCGGGGGGACTGAGAGCTCCGCCTGAGGCCGGAGCATGGCCGAACCCTGTGACCTCCTGCAGGCAATGGGGAGGGGGGGGAGCGGGGGTTAGAAGGGTTAGGGTCTAGGGCCTGTAGCACTTAAAGTCTAGGATTTGAATACACATGGATGCGTTCGATTTTGAGGGGCTCAGGTTTAAGAAGGGCACACGGGTTGCACACTTGCGAAATATACCCCGAAACATACCCACGAAACATACCCTGATCTCAACACTCTTGTCGCCCGCCCCGCCCCCTCCCCCCCCATCGGCATTCTCGAATAAACCCAAATGGATGTCGATGCAAGTCGAAAGGCCTTGGCACTTCTCTTGTCATTGGCGGAGAAGCTGATGCCACTTGCGCTGGAGCTCACGGCAGAGCAGGCTGGCGCGCGACAGAGACCGGTAACTCGATGAGCAGTCTTCAGAGATTCTGTTCTTGCTGTTGTGCTGTCGACTGGTGCACAGCCGGGCAATTCACTGCAGCTCTTGGCCTGTTTGACAGAAGGTTTTTGAATCAAGAGGAAGGAGGATTGCGGGCGTCGAGAGATCCAATTGCAGGGGGGGAGGAGGTACCGAGGTACCCTTTTGTGAGCCGCTCGCTGTGCCAAGCTAGGTGGAGAGGTGGGTGCCGCGCAGATGGAAGGATAGATTAAAATTAGGATCAACAAGGCAGTGGTGTGCCAACAAGTCAGACAAACCTGGCATGTCTCGAAGCACACAGAATAACACAGTAGAAGTCCAGATGGTCACACGAGAGTACAGTACCCATAAATGTCCAGCGTGCAGGATTGGATTTCTCCCGAGCAGTCGCCTTTCGGGCGTCTCTATCTTGGAGCCTGGATCTGAGCGGCTTTAGCTTCATCACATGCCTGAGATGCTTCGACGGCATTAGGAGCCAGGGGGATAGGAGACGATGTTGGAATTTCAGTCGCGGGACTTGCGGATCAGAGTATCGAGGTGCCAGCGTATGCTAGCTGTTATTTCTTATGCAGGTATAATGCCTTTAACATCGTGTTTGCAAAATCTGCACTCATGGCCAACATAGTGCCCCGCAAACTGCGCGAACAGCACCCAGAGAACAACGCCCCGCGAACAACGCCCCGCGAACAACGCCCTGCGAACAGCGCGAACAGGGCAACGGAGCGTTCATAAGTCAAAAATCTGTATGTTTGCATTGGCATTGCATCGGTTTTCAGCAGCGCAGCAGCCTTAATTTATGGCAATGCATGCATCAATCATCCTGTATCAAAGCTGCTGGATGCTGCTGGCATCGAGGCCATTCCCACTTTGCTGGACGAGGCAGGCTTCTTGGTTTGCCACACAAAGGTACACACTTACGTTTGGTTCATTGGCACGGCCCATCTTCAACTCTCCATAGCGTATTGGTTTGACTCTTGCGCGTCGTGTCAAGGACAATGCATGTCTCAAGCATAGACATTATTAGACTTCGGGTGAGTTTTTTTTTTTCTGCCTGGCTCCTGCCCATACGAGGCGTGGCAGCTTCTTTGTGCAGTCTCGGCCGCTATGCTGCACTGGGTGTGGATGCTTGTTTGCCTGTGATAGCTGAACAGAGAAGTTGTGCATGCATAGATGCATGCAGAGATGTGCGAGCTTTAGTGTTTCACGCAACCCTGCCTGATTGGCCGCGTCTACACAGAGTCCCACAGGGCAGCGAAGAAAAAGGACCTGAGAAAGGGTGGCAGCCGATATTTGATGCAAGGTCTTTGTGCGGGACCTGCTGTGGCAGGCCTGGCCATGACCAGCATGGGCAGTGCAAACAAGGTAGTCAGCTGATAGCATCGATAATTGCGCGCCAGCATCCTCCTTGCCTTCTTGTGTTCCTGCGGCGTTCGTGACACATTGAGGGATGTTGCAAGCTCAGGTGCACGCCGCAGCAAAGTTTCTTTGTATCAGGCCATTGTCCTGCGCGCATATTAAGAGGCTCTTAGGTTGTGGTTCTGACACATGTAGCTTGCTGAGGGGGGAAGAAGGCCTGACATGGCCTGACCCTTCTCACTCTATTTGACTTTCGCTGCAGAACCAGAGTCAATAGTCAAGTCGGAAGTTTCTTGAACTCCGGGCCTGTTGCATGTCAGGGAGGAGCCGCGCCCTGTGGGCCCTCCTTGGCCTGAGTCTTGGCAATTCGGAAATCTTTGTTGATGGAATTTGAGCTACCCATCTACCTTCCGTGTTTGCTGCAGCGTGTATGACCTTGCCTGGTAAAGCCATCTCCTTGGTGCCGGCATGGGTTTGCTGCTGGCGTCGTTTAATGCTCGCTTCCCCACGCAGCCGAATGCCGGAGAGTTTTCTCGGTCTCAACCGTCTCTGGAGCCGCTCAGGCTTCAGCTCGCAATGCACCTGCTGCAAGCGCAGCAGGGATCCCAGACTGCAAGCTTTGGTGATTATATTGAACCTGGTGAGGGACTGAACCACAGCCGGAAGCTGCCGGAAGCTGGAAGTCAACTGCTGTGCCCATGTCGGTTCCTCATACCATGCTATACCGTACCGAGTATACCATGGCCATGCCCATGCCCATACCATGCCACCTCGAACTTTGTGCCTATATGTTCCAGTACCAGTAGCTGGATCCAACAAATTAGGGATACCTTTATTGGTGCGAGATAGGCAATTATTATTCAATGTAGTATTTGGGGTACATTAACGGGCTCCCCTACTTGGGGACATGCCCATATGTTGGCACGTGCCGGAAACAAACGCTGGAGGCCTCGCTTTGTGCAGTTCCACAGCTCCATGTGCGACTTCGTTGCGCTGTGTTCTCCGGCAATTCTTTGAGGGAATGCTCACCATCTCCAGATAGTTCCTTGCAAGATAGGCTTGTGATCGCTTGTGCGCACGGGAAAGCACTAATAGATACTATAGAGACTATAGAATGGAGACCCTGAAACGGCTCACCATGGCTCACCCACACATGCTTGAAGATATGCCAGGCCACCAATTGCGATGTGCTGGCTATGCCGAGCTCGCCCCGTGCAATCCTCAGTCCATTCAGTCCAAAAAATGCCGATTGACTTTAGTCTGGGTTCCTTGCAAATTTGGAAAAGGCTGTGCAGACAATGTGCCGCCACGTAGTGCCCAGCCAGTATCGGCGCCGCCTATGTCAGCCGGAAATATACCTGAAGGCTCTGACACTAAAATGATGAATCCTTCCTTTGCCGTGCTGGTTCGGACGCCTTGTGCTGAGGCCCTACAGCATACCCGCTGTTCCGCAGGCAGGTGTCTGTGACTTGGTTTCAAGGGCTTTAAGCCGTGTTTGCACAGCCAGCTAGAGAAGGGTCTGGCTTTGGGCCATGTCAGTCGTGTTGCGCCAAATGATCGTTGTGAACTTCGCCAGAAGCTACTATAATCCTGGTATGCTGCACCCATGCTCGCAGGCTTTGCTCAACCTTTTTGCGGACTTCGAAGAGCTCGTGAAGGGGCATTGCGGGGGGGCCACAGGTTGCTGAAATGGGTGCTGGATGGCAGTTCGCGTGTGCTCGGTGCATCGATTGTGGCCCTTGCCTCGATGGCAATGAATCCCCAGGTGCTGCCCTGGGGACGCCGCTACCTGAAGCACCGAAGCAAATGCTGCTTGCCCAGATCTAATGCTGCTTTGTCTTCATCGTTCGTGCATGTGGCAGGGTCTTGGAGTTGTCTAACTGACAGTAACGGTAGAACTTAGCGATGTCTGACCGGAACAGGCATGAACAAAGAAAGCAGAGACAAAATAGTTTAAAGCTTGCATTAGCTTAGCACGAAAAGGTGTCGACCCCACGTGACTCGACCTAGAGCGTTCTTTATTATGTTTATCTTCCTGGCCACGAGGCTGTTTCCCAGAACTAGCAACGAAACCTCAGAGATGGCATCGCAGTTCTCCAATGCCCACGAGCAAAGCTGCGAACTCCCATTGGGACAGGAAAGCTGAATCGTCAAGAAGTTCGAGCAAGTCTTCTACTGCTTCCAAGGCCACTGGGGAACTTCACCTAGCCCCCCCCTGGTTCGTGCACCTTGCCCTTCTTGACCCCCCTGCCTTGTCACAACTGTTTTCCATTTCTTGCTTTGAGCACGCCTCCTCCCCGGCGTTTCTTTGGCAGTTTGCCCGTGATGATTGACACCCAGCCTCCACCGTCACCATAGTACTCGCTGGTTGTTTGGGATGAGGTGTTGTAGGATCTCAAAGGTTGATCCTTACAGCGTCCGGCCACCGGAGTTGCTTTGCTCAAACCTCAGTCTCAGCTACGAGGCAAGGCTGCTACCCTCATGCAATCTCATGCGCTTGGGTATGTTGGTCATCTTGAATCATCTTGTCGCCTTGAGAGCCCAACTGCGTGAGAGCAGAGCGCAGCCTAATGCGCAGTGACAGTTAGCAGCTGGCTGCCGCTGATGCAGGCAACTGGAAGCACAGACAACATCAGCACGTGGCCCAGGACCAACCTGGAATCTGGCAGCCTAGTAGTCCAAAAAGTGCCGGTCTGGTGAAGTGGCTCCCAACTCCTATCCTACCCGAGGCACGATGTCAACTGCTGCAGGCAGCACAGTCGCCCCTGAGACAGGCCCGGCTGTCTTTCGAGTACGTCGACAGCACATCAACTGACGAATGTGTTCCCACAACCCAGAACGCATGTCTCGTTCAGACCTTGTAAGCTACATGAAGTATGCTGAAGCTGAGTGAGAAGGCTCCAGAGAGAGCCAGACAAGTGCTGAACAGAGCGAAGCAGCATCCAATGCAGAGGAGGGCAAGCTTTGGATAAATCTCATCCTCTGAGGATTTGATGGCACTATATGCTTCCATCATCTGCTGCATTATTGGCTGAATTCCTGATGGGTTCGAGAGAGTTTGCGAAGTGCTGGAAGTTCCAGTGTGCTGCGAGGTTGTTCGACTTGGTATCCATCTGCACGGGTCATGGACGCCCTCCGAACCGTGGATAGCGGGGGTGCCTGTTGTGACTCTGTCACCCAACCTTCACCACAGCCCTTGGCAGGAGTGGCAAGTGAACTGGATCGCCCAAGCTGTCCGTTTCCACCACACTTCAAAGCTATAATGAATCCTGCAAGGGCCTGCAGAACTCAACCTACAGAGGGAGAGAGAGAGGTGTTGAGAGACAGGTTTACCACGGGTCAAAGCAATAGGCGGTCTGCACTTGCCGAAAGCACCCCTCAAGCCCGCAGAAAGGAAGACAGAGGGTCTTGCAGCAAGGGCTGCACATAGATTCTGACAGCCCATTGCAAGGCCTTCAACGGCTCGGACCCTGGTGTTGCATTCAGACGCATCTGCCATAAGGAGGCTTGGTAAGCATCCAATGGATCCATGATGCTTCAGGGATCGTATCCTGCCTGCCCACTCTTGTCATGGTCTCGGTATACTCGACTACGACTGCTACTCATACTACTCCTTCTCGTACTACTCCTACTACTCCTGCTATCCCCACTCCCACTCCTACTCCAGCTCCTACTACTACTACTACCACCACTACTACCACTACTACTACCACTGCACCGAGCTGGCGCCGCCGTCAACATGTCGTCGAACTATGTCTGTCTGCGCGTAGCGGCTCAAGCTGACACCATTTATTGGAGAAAATCCTGGTGTTGAGGCTTGCGTTGGCTGACCCTGGCTGCCCCGGCTTCTGGCGCTGGTAACGCCCCACTCCCCCCTCCCAACCCCCAACCCCTCAAGGAATTCAAGTGCAAGACGTCCCACGGCACTGAGGGAACGTGACGCCACCTACCTAGTACCAGTACTACGACTGCTACAACAACTACATTACTAACCTCAAGCTCGAACAAGCTTTCTGCTGCTCTCTCGGTGTTCGTAAAGATGTACCACTCAGACCTGCTCCAGCTCCAGGTCACCCTTGCTAGCTGCAGAAGACCACGACAGCCCAGGTCACGGGACTGCAAGGAAGACTGAAACATCCATGAGCTTGAAACATCCCGTACTTGGGAGCGGTTGGGTCGGCTTGCTGTCTCTCTTGCTGTATGATTTTGGATCCAGTGCTCATGGCTCAACTGGCGTCCACGAGCATTCCTGCAGTGCTTAGTCAGCGCAGATCAGCTCTGGTTGAGATTCGATGCTGTTTTGACGTATTATATATATATATGTGTACACTTATAATTTAAGTTACTGTTTGATATTCTAGTATGTATATCTATATATACATATGCAAAACAAACATTTTTTGTTCTGTCGGCTCACAAGGTGAGGATCCAGCAGATCACGGATATGCTGGAAGCTCAGCGCTTCCCCTCGCTCGGGGCTTTGGGGAGGGCAAGTCGTAAGTCGAGCTATAAGGGGCATGTGTAACAGGGCTTCGCGGCAGAAGATGTACAGATGTGTAGAGATGTGTACAGTACGCGAGGGAACGAAGAGCGACAGCGCCAGACTAGTCCAGCAGGCCGGCATCAGCCAAAGCTTAGTATGTTTTTTCTTATATTCCCATGGTTCCAGTGCCCATGCAACGACACACCAACACACAGCCCAGATGCTGATCATTGTCATTTACTGGGAAAATGCACTGTTTCCAGGCGCTCCTCGACAGCAGCAGCGGTGATGCTGCCTTGGAACAAGCGCCTATGGAGCCTGCACAGGACTTTACCTTTGGGTCCCGGGGATTCCGGGAAGGTGCCCGGTTGACACGGTAAGATGTCAGCTGTGGTCTATGCTACATCTCTGCTAAAGGTCCCTCGCTATGCCTTGACTGCAGGAGAAATTGCCGGCGCCATCCCAGACAGCGGGTGAGGCCCGAAAGTCTATCGCACTTCAAGACTTGAGACCTTGCCTTGCTACCCCATGAAAGTCCTCTAGAGCTCTCACACACTTAGTGGAGTGGCAAAGCGTGTATAGATGTGTATAGCAACAGCCTCAAGCATCGGAACCCAATGGCGTCAGCTGTTGGCCCTGCAGGGCTGATCTATCATTTTGGCTGCTCGCTAATTGCTTGTCCAGTTTGAACTCCGAAAGACAGCACTTTCTTCTGAGCTCCCTGAGCGAAGATGAGCTACAACCTCTTGAGTGAGTATGTTTTCTCGAGGCTCTACCATTTTTTCGGTCATATGTTTGAATGGCCAGTGCCGAGGGCTCAACGGCTTTCGCCATAGAACGGCAGTAAAAACCGACTGATTCCCAGCCTGGAGCGCATAGTGCTGGTGGGAGCTAATTGTGCATGTATCCAGTCTCGTTTATTCTTTCAAGTTGGTTTAGACACTCTTGGGGGGTCATGCACAAATTTGACTGGACTCAACATCTTGGCTTCGCCAGAACAAGTTAGCTAGGACTTAAGCTCGAGATCTCAAGAAATTACCGAAGCGTGCTAGATGATGTGGAAAGGCACTGACAGGTATGTGATGGCACAATCAATAGACACCTTGGCTATGTTAATATATATATATATTGTTATTATTATTAGTATTATTATTAGTATTATTTTTTTATTATTATTATTATCATGAATATATATATATATATATATAGTATCTATGTATATGAAACGAGCACCGCCAAAAAAGAGGAAATAATAACTATGAGACCACGGGCGCAAAACTGTACCAGCAGCTGACCTTCCTTGTTTGAGGCTGAAAATGCGTCGGCTCTGCGAACCGCGACACAAGTCTAGTGTTGAGACACACAAAAGTTTCGGAACAGTGATTTACCTAGGCATTGAACCGATTCTTAGGTGCAACTATGAACCCATCGAGCAAAAAGTTTCTGGCCTATCGTGGCCATGAAAGAATTCAAGCCTCTAAATTATCCGGGTTCCACCTAGGGAAAGGTTAGGTGCCCGTCGGCCAGGTGCCCATTTAATCGTGAAGCCATCTAACCAATCAGTGCTGCCAATGCGTCTCCATTCCTAAATTCCAGACCTGGGTGGGAATAAAGGCGTGAGAACAAAGATTCAAGTGTCTATTGGTTGAAGTTTCCCAAGAAAGATTTTGCGACCAGCCTTTAGCCCCTGAATGTTGAGTTGAATCAAAAGTCCTGGGGTTCAGAGAGACCCAGGACAAGGTTTAGGAGGAATCTTCAACCCTGAATTTCTAAACCTTCAATATCCATGGACTTGAAGGTTCCTCGTATTTTGTCCTGGGAATCTGCAATCGCTAGCCCCAACATCTGGAAGAACAAGTTGACTGTGTATTCAAGTTTCATTCAAAGCCAGGGTCTACGGGTTGAAGATTGGAGGTGTTTTTCCTCAATCTTCGATCTTCAATCGTTAGGCCTTGAGTAGAATTTGGAAACTATATCTGTATATTTATGTGTATATATATATATAGATGCACCATTCTATTGATTGTACGAGTCGATGGCAACCGCCCAAATGGTCCCAGAGGCAGCCAGATTGAGGTACAACCTTGATCTTGCACCTGTCCCTTCCGCCCTGCATTTTATCATGGCGCATGTTCCAATACTTCATGTTGACATCAATGGCCAAGTGCTCTGCCTTGACTACGGGGCTGAGAAGCGTGATGGTCGCAAGTCAAGGAACTCTGAGCCCGCTGGCTTTGAGTCCAGGCGAAAGCCAGCTGCAAGGGCAGGGCGTCCAGATTTCATCCGAAACCTCCGGGCTTAAGCAGGAGACGGGAGACACTGCCATGCTTTTAAGTTGGCTGATGATCGCCCCAATGGAACAGACTTCTCCCTAAGCTTGCCCTGAAGAGTCGAGCAATAGAAACGTTGAGATTCCTGGCACCGCGGTTTTGCGTAGCCGCACAGCCATCCGATCCCCAAGGCAAGCACCTAAGTACTGCCAGGTACCGGGCAACAACCTGCAATTGGGGGTCATAACATGTCAAAGCCATCCCATTCCCGGAACCTGTGGACTGCGAATCTTAAAGCGACCAACGGCGCTGACTACTCTGCCTCAGTCTCAATAGAGCCAGCTGCAACTCGCGCATCTTGACGTAAGATCCTTGTCATTCATCTCAAAGCGCAGGTTGGAGAAGCTGCCCCCGCTCAAGGCGATGGGGAGGTTGCAGTGGCCGTACTGGTTTCGGCGCTCTCTAAGCTGGGCCTTAAGACCTGAGCCGGACAGGACGAGAGCTCTGCACATGGTCCCGACTCGTTGAACGCATGAGAATCTTTAAGAAGTGAGGCGCCGAGTGCAACTAGTCCCTGCCACTTGCAGGGTCGAGCATCCCGTTGCCGAAGGCGAGCTTGATCTTCGAGGCGATGATAAGAAAGGGACATGAACCTATGTGAGCAAGCAGGGTAGTCAGTGCAAAGACATGGCAACAATACAGCGTGCGTGGCGATGGGAGGTTTGTGATGAACGTAGAAGTTGTCTGATTTCTTTTCTCTAGATTCATCTTCAGTTCTCAATGTTGCAGCATGCTCAGGTCTGGGGCTTGGCTAGGCACATTGATTGCTCTCTGCCTTGATCGGCAGGATTCGAAGCTGCCCAGCTGGGCAGCTGCTATTTGTAGGCCCACGTGCCCACTGTGTGTTCTGTGTTGCGCTGGTGAAAGTATAGGCAGCTCAAGGGAAGCACAAAAGAACGTCACCGGCGATGGGCACGTTCCACGAAGGTGCGATGTCTCAGTTAAAGAGGCTACTGTACCCGACTGTACCCGCAAGCCGTTTCCAGGCTCGAGCGCACCATCAAGGCGCAACACAACGAAGGCCCAAAGCTCTAAACGTAGAGGCCGATTTCACCCTGTAGCTAAAGTTTAAACCAGGGTACCCACAGATGCCGATGGCATGACCCGGGAACAGGACCAGCACTATGGCATGTGTGGTTAGGAAGTCAGCTAGGCATAGAGTTTAAATGACAAATGAGATTAATCTCTGTGCAGTGAGAAGTCGGTACAGTCCATTTTCCTTGTCCCAGCGGCTGATCTGGCCGAGGGCAGTCCTCCGGGAAAGGTACCCTGCTGCCTCCCCAAGCCGTGCTTGCTGGCGGACCTACACACTGCGCCGCAGCTGCGACTTGACAAGCACATGTGCATGAGCAGCGCTGCGCCGGGGCTTCCGGGGCAGCCATCAGTCACAGCCTCTGCGAACCAGGCCTCATGGGATCCGGTGCGGGTTCACTTCACCGGTCAGACACGAAAGACAGACGCTTGTCCTGCACCAGCTCTTGCAGTTACAAACTGGAACGTCGCACGCTATCAATTGGAAGCTTGGCCGGCCCTTATCCGTAACAAGCGCACAGCCCAAAGGAGTAAGCTTGTACTTATTCGGCCGCAATAAGGCAAGAAAAAGGCTAAACCCTCCATCGATCCTGACCAAAGCCACCCGACGAAGGCATGGGGAAGGAAGACGGAGCATGGCCACGTCCCTTCCGCCTCTCGGTGTGAGTTCCACAAAAACGTGAATCTCTTCAAATTTCGGTGCCAGAATTTCATGCGTCAGCTTGACCTTAAAACATAGTCATAGGTCCCACTCTGAATTTAAGAATGTTGCGAAGGCAACGTCCACGGCGGGTTTCCAGACTTTCTCGATGGAGTCGTGCCAAGCACCATCACCCACTAAAAATAGATCAATAGAAGCAGCCACAGACTTGGACCCTCTCGAAGCCCTGGAACCCCCCCCGAGCCCTGAGCTGAGGCGACTGGCTGGCCTGGGTAAAAGGGGAGAAGGGGATCATGGAGTTCAAGCCAACGGTGGACTTCTTGCTTCTCTGCTACAACTTAACTAGATACACGTGGGTACATTGTGAGCACAAGGGCAATCGAGAGGACACACCTTCCGTATATAAAGCCGTACATCCGTCTCTGCACTGAAGCAGCTGTTGAGCGAATGCTGGTGAATGTGCTGCAGGAAGATCTTGTCATCTCCAAATACCAGCCTCCAGTATTATCTGCAGACTATTATTGCAGAGGTCATGCGTCACTCGGCTTCTCTGACGGATCCTCTGTTCTGCTGTGAAATAGCGCGAGGATGCTGATGGTTTACTTCGGTTCACATGGAGTCCTTGTAGGCATACCTCTCGAAACCATCTTGCAATCCTCCCAACAAGCTCCAATGCTTCGACAGAAGGTGTCCTTAACGCCGACCGTTGTTCCATCTTCTTCGTGGATGACATGCGAAAAGAGGTTTGGTGCGTCGGCTCGCTCGACATGGCATCTTGGTTGAAGTTTCATGGGAAGATGTGAGAAGTGTGGCGCCCTGATGCCAGCTGCATGCCTCTAGACGCCAAGGAGCCGTTCTGTCAGCCCTGGGACAAGGGCATCGTGGGCATGGTCGCAACCGAGGGGAAGATGGTCAACCTAGCAGGCGTGAGCTTCTTTGGCGTCGGAAGTCACATGGAGGGTCGTTCATTGAGAAAAGAATATGTGCTCAGATTCTCAGACCATCGCTAGGCCTGCGTCTTTGGTTGAAGCTGCATGAGAGGTCGAGAAGCCACACCTATCCGACCTAGATTGGCCCTTGCCTGCCAGATGCTCATGACCATCCAGCGTTCGATGGTGAGATCGAGAAGAAGACGGGCTACACTGCGGGCTTCTGAGCTCTTGCACATCTAGCCGAGCTCATCGACAACATGATCCTCCAGATTTTTTGTAGAGCTTGCTTTGAGGTCAAAGGGATCTTGTCCCTGCCCGTGAAGAGTCGCCGGGCCGAATACTGTCAAGTATCATGGCTTTTGGCCACTTGCTACCCAGTACCAACTGTCATCAGCACAGTCCTCGGGCTCAATACTGCAAACACACCACAAGTGGCGTGCACACATCCGGCTTTGCAGTCTTGTACTGGGCCGAGTTCTGCCTGTTTTTCTGTGGTGCTTGCAGTTTCCAGGCATCCAGAAGTATGTTCAGACCCAGACGTTTGCGTCCAGGCGTACTGAACTTGGACAAGGCCATCGGCGTCATCCAAGCCTTGCGCTGAGCTGATCTGAAACAACACCTGTAAGTTCGCGGTTGTTGAAGCCTTTGTCAGCGGGTTGGCAAATGTTCAAATGTTAATTGGGCAACTGTTCATTGTGCTTAAGATTGAATGGCGAACCGCCCAAAGAATCCAACTCTGAGCTGCTTCAGAGCTACATGAAATGCCTGTGCTCGGATACCCTGTGTTGCTCGAAGGTCCTGAACAAGCGCAGCTCGCCCAAGGGAGAGCTGCCTGGCTGTGGATCAATTTCCCGGCTCATTCTCCAACAGAGTGATGGCCATCACATGCCATAGACCAGTCCGGCTTGCTTGCGGCTTAAGGCTGGGCCCGGCATTCTTGGGTCGGTGGGCACTAAGGTTTTCGGAGCAAGATGCGGTGGAACTGCAGAAGCTTGCGAACCCTGACTTGGTCTCTGAGAATCTGAGAATTCGTGTGTTCGGAAGAGGCCTCCGCAGTACTGCCGCCATCTTCTGCTTGGAAGCTCACACCAAGTCTGATTACACATGTTGGAGGGTCGTATATAAGAATTCAGAATCAGGATGGTCATCGGGGACTCTTTCTACCGACAGCGGTATAAGGCGCTCGAAGAGGTCACGGCAGCTTGGCAAGAGCAAGAGAGCCGAAGCGCATCGACAGCAGTTGCTTAAGGCTTAAGGAACGGGATGTAAGAGTCTTGTTTCATCATGTTACATCATCTGCACCGATGCGCGCAACTTTAAGGGCCACCAAGACTCCGAAGTGCAAGCTGTGCTGGACCAGCATCGGGAGAGGACTAGTCTCGAGGGTTACTTAGAGAGGTATCTTCTGCAGGATTTCTGAGAACTGCAGTCGGGCATGGGGCTTTCAGACATTTGCGGAACATGATCTGCTGAGCGCAGGATGTACTTGGACCGCCAGCAATCTCCAGCCATGACTCTTGACTGCAAGCGCAACCACCGCCCCACACCCCCACCACATTCACCACATGCGATCAAGCATGACATCAGTTCCTGCCTGTGGCTAGCGCTAGAGTAGTGACCCTGGCAAGAGGATTATGGCCTCAATTGCGATGCATTGCATCCAGGAGCACTCCGCCCGAAATCCTGCGGTCGCTCAGCCGACAGCCATTCCTCCGCGAGTGCTCGCCATTGACTCTCAGATGCGTTTGGACATGTGTGGGCCTTCTGACACAAGAGACATCTTCCCGCGTCGTACAATGGCGTAGTGACATAGTCTATAGTGCTGTTTTGCTGCAGCGTAAGCGTGTGCAGAATGCCGGGGCATCTTCCCGCATGTTCACAGCACAGCAAAGTTGCAAGTTCTGCCATCAGCCACTCAAACCCTACCAGTCGTGTCTGCTGTTGCCCATGTGAGAAGTTCCGACGTGCCAGAGAAGCAAGGCAAGTGGAAGATCTGGCTTCGCTCAATTTCGACGTTCTCGATCAGGCAGTGGCAGCGTTAGTGCCAGAATCTATAGACAGGTCAGGCTCATCCGCCTTGTCTTTATACATGACCTGATTTGAAGCAGTTTTTTTGTGTGCAGGAAGAGACCTTCCTCCAGGAGTTGGTGCTTGCCTAAGCCTGCTTAGACTTGGGTGGCTTTGTGGGTCACAACCAACAATTGACCGACTCAGCCCTGACCCATGTCGTATGAAGGCTGCTACCAGTTTCTTTGCCCCCTATACACGCAAAGGAAGGGATGCAAGCCCAGAGATCCACCTGTGCTCAAGCATAGCTCAGCCATGTGCACGGACTTCGTTACACATTCAAATGCGCATTCCTCACTATTGTTTAAGCACCGATCGCCCCCATTTCTGCCATCTTGTGCCAGACGACAGTTTCGAGAAGGATGGGTATGTTCGCTATACGCTTAAATCTGCGCACTCTTGCGAAGAATGAAACTCAATACGCCAGCTCAGCAGTGTATGTTACTCGAAGGAAATGCTGTGTTGCGAGTCCTGCAACTGCATCCTTGCCAAGCCGGGTCCAGGTTCCGGACATCTTCAGGCACGCTGGCTGCCACATGTCTGGAAAAGCTAGGAGTCCGTTGCCTGGTCATGTCTAAAAAAAGCGGCCAGGGGGGAGGTTGTGCAAAGTCGGCACGATCTGGGGCTTGGGACGGAGTACTCTGGCACAGTGTGTTCGTTCAAAATTTCGCGAACACGCCTGAGGATGGTTTGAAGTTTGCTTCTTCCGACTTTGAGAAGTTTAATTTGGCTCTGACCTGTGATCAAGCCAAGACCATCCAACAGACTGCATGCCCCGGGCTGCAAGGCATCGAAAACTGCAAAATTCCGGAGAAGCAGCTTCTGGCCTATCCGGAGGCTGTCTTTCGGGGCTACAGAAGCTTTGGTCAATGATGTCACGCCTGTCTGCTTTGTCATGCTTTTTCATTTTCAGCAAGTCAGCACGGGTCAGTTCTGCGTGGATAAGTCGTCACGTCTCCATTGCCTCCGCACATGCTCTGAGAGATTGAATTTTATTGGGACTACTGACCGGCATCCATGTAGTAGAGAGGCGCGTAGGCCCTCATACCTAAGGAAAGAATTCCTTCCACAACGCCTATCACGGCTTCGCCGTGTATCAGCAGCTGGGATGCACCCTGTCGTTCCACGAACTTGGAGCTTGAGGCTGCTGAACCCCTCTTCCCGCAAATGAGTAGCCGCTGCTGAATAGGTAAATCAATCCACAACAAGAATATGTGTGTGTGGCAGCCTCCGCATGCTTGCAAAGGATGTGCTTCCACCAGTTCAGCACCATAGACACGTTCAGCAAACTTACAGCGACGCAGGCCAGGGAAGATCGCGGAGTGATTGCATGATAATCTTCTGAGCCCTATACTATATTCACTGCACACCATAGTCAGGGTCAATGAGTTCTTGCTGCGACTCGGTGGTACAGTGTCCAGTTTCGGCCGACATGTCGAAATTCCGGAGAAGAGACCATTCATTGCCATTCGTAGTTTACCTGTACTTTTGTCTCTTCACTGTACCGGCTTATCAGCCTCCAAACAAGGGCCAGCCCCGCACAAGGTTTATTCGATGAAATTCCAACAATAGATGCTCATGAGTGTGCCTTTGGCGTTCCCTCATAGTTTGCATCGCGCACACGGGTCCGATGATACTCGCCCACCGCCCAGGGCTAGACTCAACAAAAGGCGCTCCAGGCTCACAGCGCGTGTTTGGAGCCCCCAGAGCCTGGCTGCGATTTCATGGAGGAGCTGGGGAGGATGGACCTGGGGAGGATGGACGAGCATGCGAGGGCGCGGGAAGGGCATCAGTGCTGGACGCCTACGTCTGCCCATGAGTCGGTATACAACTTCAGTTTTTGCCTGGATCGGAACAGTGCATTAGGCCATGAGTCCCGCTTTGAAAATGTACACCCCACCCAGTCAAACAGAAAAGAACCTTGTCTTCGAGGGCTTTGGTCTTTTGGTGGCGGCGCTGTGCCACGACATCGACCATCCAGGCCAGGAATGCGTTGTCAGACGAAGAGGTTTTCTGTGTCCCCTCTGTGTGCATAGTGCATCTGGGAGTGTCTTCTGGGCGAGAGATTGACACATAGCTCAAGGCTTTTTGGGAGAAGCGCAGCTTCAATCAAGAGTGCTTGAATGGCCACGTTCTCGACACCAACAACAGCACTTTCGAATTAACTCTGAGCGGTATGTCGAACTCCATGAACCTAACAACAAGAACTCGAACCAATAACATGGAAAATCCGTAAATCTACTAGGCTCACCTTCTATTCGCATAAGCCCAAAAGCTGTTTTCGCACCTCATTAGATTTTGCGCTGCTCGTCTTTCTCTGCTCACGACCTCAATGTTAGATAGGTTCCGTTGTGAAGGCAGGACTTGGTTGTTCAGGTATGTTTCGGTATGTTGATACCTACAGGTCATGATCGAATGGGCGTTGGATAGACAAGGGCTACTGAGGGGCCACTGGCTCGATTCAGGGAGATCAAAACCATGGGCATGAGGCTATACCGTCCTCTTTTGACATGGAAAGTCTGGAAAGTCTGCGGCAAGAAAGTCACACTGCGAAGCACATCTTGATAGTTCATTATTGGCTCACGTGTGGTGCCAAGCCTGCGCTCCAGGCTTCACGAACAGCTACTTGATCAGGTTTCCCGGCCGAGTACAAGTAGCTTCCATACTACTTCGGCTGGGGAGTGCTGTGCTTGGGCTAGTGTCGGGCTGTGCAGTCAGATGTACCGTCGCACCAGGGCCTTTTGGGCCCCCAATCTGGATATCTGCTTGCTTGCATCACGTTCGAGCCTTGAAGCGCAACGAAGCAGACGAAGCATAGGCATGAAGCCCTCCGCCGAAAACAGGAACTAAGTGAGGAACCTGCGGACATGTCTCAGGTTGCAAGACGACCTGGCCTTGCGCTATAATGACAATTCCGTGCTGGAGAACCACCATGCGCAGCACTCTCAGAACGCCACGAAAGCCTACACCCTAAAACCCTGTAAACATTGGTCGTGGCAGCAGTACAGCCGTTGTCGTCGTCGAGTAAATGTCTGCAAAACCAACAAATATGTGTACATGGTTTTCGTTTCGCCATCGACCGTGCTTTGTGTTTCCTTGGTGTTTATGTCTCGTTAATATTGTTTTAGCTCCGGTGAACAAGTAGGAATCTGACATCCTGCAGAGGCTGCAGAGACGTCCTGCAATCCGGCCCCAGAGAATACCACAACAACTCCCAACAGATGCGTGAAAACTCCGAAAGTGTTTATGTCCGTTACGCAGGTCTTTGTTTCTAGCACTTCTTGTCCGGCGTGCGTTTTGGCAGCGCATTAGGGTATACAACACATAGGGTACACTAAGTTTTCTAGCTTCCATTAACCACGGCCTTGGCGTCCCCTACTTGGAAGTTTGAACCTGAAGACCCATTCGTTCCCGAGCCATGAGCCCGAAAACAGGGCATTTGTTTGTCACGGGGAGCAGCAGCGGGCGGACGGTCTCTGATTCCTTGGTTTCTTATACAGTGGTTTCACAGTAGCACCCTTTCTACTGTGGATCGCCCTGGGCGGCCCCACCCCCCCTCCCTCCAACAGTTGGACATCCCCACGCCGTCGACTTTGTATGGAGACCCTGCGCTGACCCGCCAACATGTCGCTCCCAAATCCGCAAACTTGTCTTCTTGGCCGACCTCCCTGTAGTACCTTTCCAGCACATCTAACCCAATTCTTTCAGTTCGCTCGTGCCATCCAACAGGCTGGAACAACATATGTCGGAATCACACCATGCTGGTCATGCAGTCTAAAGGCCCTTTGACTCACCTTCGGCCCGACCGCTGCCATTCCGTGCAATCGCGTATAAGGTCTGTGGCCTGCACCTTGCTTCGCGATGAGAAGACGGCCATAGGCCTGGAAACTGAACCCAAACATTTGTCAGCCTTGTATGAGGATTTCCACGACCCGCAAGCCCTGCAAAACCATCATCCTGAGTAGGCAGCGGCTTAGCCAAAGACGAGCAGGCGCAGGGGGTCTTGCGCACCTGACGGGAGGTCACAGGAGACACGTTTGTTCGGGCCAGACTTTGGCTTGCCCGGCCTTGTGCTTTGTGGGGCGCATCTGGCAATCTTCAAGACATAACGGCCCGAATGTTTGTCTGGCGAAAGCCTCCAGCTTGTTAGGTGGTGTTTCGCAAGACCATCATCAAGTGCATCTTAGCCACGGCAGCCTGGATCAAGCCCCCAGAGCTCTCGGTTGAAGTGCAGTGTGGTGCAGTAGTGAAGCAAGCTCAGGACATGGCGCACCATCAGGGCCTTTGCCAGCGCCTCATAGGCCGAGCCGGGGTGACAAACCAAACGCGTCAAAGCAAATCGGAGTTCCGGATATGGCTTAGATTAGATGGGGTATGATGGGGTTTTAAGCTTCGGGTTCATAAACTGCTCACGCTGCAGCAGGGCCATCCTGGTGTTTGCGGACAGCTAATTGAGGATACTTCGCCACAGGCATCTGTCGCGGACTGTTTGGGTGGGCACTCCAGGATACTTGGCGGGACTCTCTGTGGGCTTCTCTGGGGGAGGCCAGGAGACTGGTGCCCCCCCCTCTCCCCCGCCCCCTCGACTGTGGCAACAAAAAACTTTTTTGTTGGGTAATTGTTATTGTTATGATAATTAGTAGCATTTTTATTCTCACTATCATTGTTATTAATTGCTAAGTGACATTTTGAGAGCATCTTGTCGAGGCTGCCACAGCGCCGACGACTTCAAGGCAACAGCTGAGGAAGACCCTCAGTTTCTGATGCCCCCCGGCTCAGACTGCATTTGTGAGGTCGTTGCAAATGAGGGCCCATGGAGGATTTAGGGCTAGGGTTTACGAGGTTGTTCTAGATTAGGTTCATTTTTGTCGTGGGGCTGGGGCTGTTTTAATTCAAGATGAAGAGAAGAACATTTTGCAGAGTCGGGGACGCTCCAGGAAGCGCAACGGCCCCCCAGAAATTGCGGGTAGGGGTCAGGGGCCGGTTTGGGGGGATGGGGAGAAGGGAAGGCGATGTTTTTAATGGTCAGTCTCAAATGCCCTGGTCCTGTCCTGATGCACGCACACTGTCGGCTGGTACATAAAGCGGAAGTTTACCTGTGCTACTCGTACCCAGACACCCACGTCCCGAGGCCTCAATAAGGAATCTTATTGCTGGAGGTACTCATACCACGATCCGAGATGTTAGGGCGGGCTGATTTGGAATTACATGCCACCTGTCTCGTCAGGAATGTCTGCGTTCATGCATCTGTGCCTCAGCTGCGATTGTTTTTGGCTTGACACCGTCTCGTACCTCCGAAAGCTCCGTCATGCTTCGTGAAGATGTGATGGCCATTCTCGGCCCCTGAGGATCTGTCCGCCCAGGCGCTGGACTGGGAGGTTCGACAAGCTGCGAACATTCCCAGCATGTTCTTCAGCCTGACAACCTGCATCCTCCATCCACCGAGTCTAACCCGCAAGGTGGCCAAGTCTGGCCACTCATACCCCGCAAGGTGGCCAAGAAGTGGGAAGAAAGAATATGCCAAGAGCTGCCCAGATGAAGCTTATGCATTCGTTTTTTCTGGCTAATCAGAACGGCTTCCATCGCTCTGGTTGACAGGAAACTCGTGCGAGTATGTTGATGAGGGGCCCTTGTGGTGGCGTTTTCGCAGAGTGAGGGCAAGTATAGCGGCGTAGCACACCAGTGAGATGTTGATGCCATTGAGCAAGCGAAGCTTTCTTTGCAGTACAGCTGCGCTATAGTTGGCAGAGCTTTCGCTTCTAAGGTTTGTGGCACAAGCAGCGAAGGACCGACTTTGCAGCGAACGTGTCGCTACGGAAATACAGTACCACGGCTCATAGGGCAGACTCCTTCGTTCGAATTCTGAAGAGTTGATTCCTGAAATGAGATCACTGCGCCCAGCAGGGAATCATAGTTCAGCATCCCGCCGCGTTCACAGAATTCATGGGCGTCTTTGGCATAAACTATAAGGAATCGGTTGTACTGTAATCGAGACCCCAAAACTCAAACAAAATTTGGGTCAACCCAACCCCCCCCAACCCCCCCCCCAACCCCCCCCCACCCCCCCCCCCACCCCCCCCCCCCCCCCCCCCCCAACCCCCCCCCCAACCAACCCCCCCCCCCAACCCCCCCCCCCCCCCCCCCCCCCCCCCCCACCCCCGTAAGATGGACACTTAAAGGCTATGCTGCACGTGCGTGCCTTGTAAACAAATACTTTACAAAGGAAACGCCCGCAGAATAGACGCAACGCACCCGCAGAATAGACGCAAGCACCCTGTCAGCGCACTGTGTCCTGGCGCGGAGGGCGCGGAGGGGCGCGGAGGGCGCGGAGGGCGCGGAAGGCGCGGAGGGCGCGGAGGGCGCGGAGGGCGGGGAGCGCGCGGAGGGCGCGGAGGGGTGCGGAGGGCGGGAAGGGCGCGGAAGGGGCGGAGGTCGCGGAGGCGCGGTGCGGAGAGCGCGGAGCGCGCGGAGGGCGCGGAGGGCGCGGAGGCGCGCGCGAGCCGAGCGCGGAGGGCGCGGAGGCGGAGGGCGCGGAGGGTGCGGAGGGCGCGTAGCGCGCGAGGGCGAGGGCGCGGAGGGCGCGAGGGCGGGGGCGCGGAGGGCGCGGAGGGTGCGGAGGGCGCGGAGGGCCGCGGAGGGCGCGGAGGGCGCGGAGGGAGGGCGCGGAGGGCGCGGAGGGCGCGGGAGCGCGCGGAGGGCGCGGAGGGCACGGAGGGCGCGGAGCGTGCAGAGGGCGGAAAGGCGCGGAGGGCGCGCGGCATCGTGTCCCCATATCCCCTGCCCATCAACCGAATGTCACTCTCCCCTTCCGCGCCGAACCCGTCCGTCAACCTCCATGCATGGTCCACGCCTCCCCACATCTCCAGCAAAATGTTCCGAACCCCCTTTCCGTCCGACCCTCCAAGGAGCGATCCGATAGAACGCCTTCCGCATTGAAGCGCCAAACGAGAACCCAATTTCAGAATTGGTTTTCGGGGAAAAATCCAAGAAAACAAAGAGCACGCGCAGAATAGACGTTAAGCGTCCAAGGCACCCCCAACCCCCCCCCCCCAACCCCCCCCCCCCACCCCCCCCCCCCCCCCCCCAACCCCCCCCCCCCCCCCCAACCCCCCCCCTCCAACCCCCCCCCCCCCAACCCCCCCAAACCCCCGCCCCCCTCAAGCCCCCTCAACCCCCTCAACCTCCTCAACCCCCTCCCTCAACCCCCTCAACCCCCTCAACCCCCTCAACCCCCCTCAACCCTCCAAACCCCCAACCCCCCCCCCCCCTTTTCCCTTGTCCAGCCACCTCAACCCACACCTTTGTCCCTCTTTATTCACACCCTGTTCTTAGTCGTGTCCCTGACGTGCTTTTCTTGCGGCACTGGCATGTGATCATCCATCTAGTTCACTCCCATCATTTCCGTGCCTGTCAGCTACACTACTCAAAATGAATCTTTGC
Source organism: Symbiodinium natans (assembly GCA_905221605.1). NCBI lineage: Eukaryota > Dinophyceae > Suessiales > Symbiodiniaceae > Symbiodinium > Symbiodinium natans. The sequence goes on from CAJNDS010002215.1 coordinate 539,874, forward strand.
CGAAACCAGACCTGGGCCAAATATATTACTGGCCCCGGCCAGCTTCTAGATCGGGTTTGTGAGATCTTCAACGTCCGGTGCATCGAGTACACACCGACAATGCATGAAGGGCCGCCAGAAGAGAAGCCTCTTTTCCGCAGGAAGTGGAGATGGGTTTCACACCGGAGCCCTTCATGCAGTTCAAAATGGAGGACAGGGCTGCAAAACGGTTGCGAGTCGATGACAACCCACGAAACGGGTGAGGACATGAAGCAGCGGGGCAAGTTGCAGCGAGATTTCGTGGACTTCGTCTTGCGACCACTGTGGGCCGCTTGGCTCATGGCCTGCCCGACTCCCATCCGTCGCAGGATCTCGCTCGAGCATTCGTGCCTGGTAAATTCGAGCCAAATGCCACGTCGAGGCACAGTTCAACAAGCAGCCAAAAGCACCGTAAGTCGGAGTAAGCCCGAGACCCGCACATAAAATCTTACTCTTTGCACTCTTTGCAAGTTCTGTCATTGGACCGTTCAAATACGGGGACCTTAAGGGCCTCCTTTGCCGGGACGTTTACAGGGCCACAGTAGCTGTTAGCTACATACCCGCGCTCAGGAGCCGTATGCGCAGCCACGTGAATGCATCTTGAGGGGCAGGGGGAGCTTTTTCTTTTCGACGGTCTGGAGCTTGAGCATAGTACAGGACACAGGACAAGGTGAAGAGGTTTAGGCAGGGTAAGAGGAGGTGTTCCTTCTATCGAGGCGAGCAAGCGGTTGGCACCATCAGATAGTCTGAAACGCGTGACACGTCGATTTCTCTTTCATCTGGCATCGGATTCTTGTTCATTTGTTCAGACGGGCAGCCCAGTTCCTCAGTCAATGACAGCTTTTGTTGGAGAGGAGTATGGGCCCCCGGAGTTCTTAGCATGTAGCAAGACATTGGCACCAGCACCAGCCATGCGTGGTACTTCATGAGAATTCCTTCCATAGAAGAATAAAGTTGAATAAAGAGCCTGCTGTAGGTTTGGTTACCCTTCTTTGCACAGAATAGCACAGAACGGCATAGTCTTGAAGTGAAGGCTGGAGCCCTGTCTGGATCCGTGCCTGACAAATCTGATCAAGTGCCTGGGCTGAAAATCGCTTCACGTGGGCTTTGTCTGCGGAAGTAGCTTTCGAGAACATCGCAGCGTTCACTCCTTGCCGAGGAATCGGACCCTCTACGAAGTGCCCGGTGCTTGGACAGGGTTTCTTCCGACCATTTGACCACAACAGCCTCAGAGCAAGCCTGGCTGCCGCTGTTTGCATTTCTTGGAGTGTGACCACCACGCGCTCCACCACGCGCTCCCTGTGCTCCCTGCCCCACCCCCGCCCCTGTCCCCGCCCAAAAAACATGGTCCATGCGCCCCCCCCCTATGGTGCAGTTGGGCAGTTGGGCGGTTGAGGTGTTGGTTTGGATTTAGGGTTGGTGGTTTACCACCCCCCCCCCCCCGCCTCCCAGAGGGAGGGCTGGATCTGCCACATCCGACCATAGCTAGACATCAAACCAGGAATTGTTTCGAGCCTGTTGATATGTTAGATTTGGCGGCAAGGCGGAGGATCTATGGCTCTGACCAGATGGACTCAATGGCAGACTCTGCCCCTTCACTCAAAAGCACTTCAAGCATTTTCCTACACAACACTGTGCTCAATTGCTCGCGATGCATCTTGAATTTGGGAGTGTGTGCCCTTGGGCACCCCAAGAGCGAAAGCCTCTCAGGACCTGGACCTCCTTCTGCCGGGCATGGCTCGTGGCGAGCCTCGGGGTGAAGCGCTGCCGCAGCTGACGCCCCGTACGGTTGCGGCCATCGTGGAGGGCCGCTCCGGGAGCAAGGAGAGCAAATGAGAGATGGAGCCTTATGTTGGGCAAGGAGTGGAGAGCCTTGCAAAGCGTCTTGAATGGCAGAGCCCTGAATCTTGGCTTTTTCCCGCGCCAAAGGCGGGCGGGTCTGCGCCGCTCTCGCTTCCTGCTGTAGGTGGCAAGGAAGCCCCGCCAAGATGCAGAGGCCTTGTCACAAGAGCGTGTAAACTTGTTTTTTAAGCATACGTGTATATTGATGTGAGCACTTCCTTTGGCGAAACAAAGCTTATTTCGCTGGGAGAGTTGCCTTTGAATCTTCATACCATTTGAAGCTTAAACGTGACCTCGAGCAAAGAAACACTCGGGTCCTTGAGGTCCTGACAGCAACACACTCAGAGAGTCCTACAGTCTATCACAGCCCACACCGGATACGCCTGGCACTTTGCCGGGTACTTGGGCGCCATGGAGGCCATGTTTCATTTTCTTGAAAGAGAAAAATCAGAGAATAGTGTTGTGGTCTCACCGTGCGTTGTGCTCGCTACCAAGCATGCGCTCTTTCCGCCCTGCCAATCCGCGGGCGAGCATTACTTTCACGCCGGGAGCGATTTGATGAGCGATCAGGGCCAAATCCCAGGTCTTATCGTTTCACGAAAGTGCATGAACCTCGTGCACTGCCAGTGCTTCATCAGACGAAACCAAAAAGAGGCAGGCAGCGTAGGCTCATCCCTTCCAGGAGCGCAGGAAAGTGTTTAGCTGCCTTCAAGAAACAGAGCAGGAGCCATCCCAACAGTAGGAGCCGACAAGAAGCACAGAAACTCCACTGAAGTGCTCGGAATCCTCTGAAGGCGGCATGGTGAGGCCACGAAGGGCGCCAGTATCCCGGAGAAATATCGTGGCCTTGAAAGGACCGAAGGGCATGTCAGGGCTTATCCATTCTGCTTGGGCGGGAGCGTATGAGAGCGGGGACGGAGTGGAATCCTGCAGTGTGGTGCCCTAGACGGCTTGCCAAGCGGTCGCGATGGGCCACTACAGCCAGTACTATCACTGCAATGTGACCCACCAAGGCCACACCGCTTTTTTCGACTCCGCTTTGGGAGTCCAAGAGCGCACCTGGCCGGTTTGTTCTTGTTTGGGAGGCTCAGCTCTGTGTTTTCAGTCGGCCGCCGCCCACTTGCGAATTCTTCTGAGAGTCTTTGTCAGGGGTCGAAGCATCCCCGCCTCGGCCAAAGGAGAGCGACTTGGGGGAAGGTAGCGTTGCGAAGGGACACAGCTTTTCAGCCGAACATACTGGCTTCGTTTGAAGAACCAGTGCCCTTTATGCATCCAGTTGTGCTACTGGGTGTGTGTGTGTGTGTGACGCATAAAAGGAATTGTCACCTCCAGCACCGGATGCCCCGCTGCCTTGGACTCGGTGGGGAATAGAGACTGTTTGATGATTCAGGTTTGGTTTCTTCATGTTTCTATTCTGTTTTCTGCGAGTGTTCGCCAGAAGTTCAGAGGTCCAAGCTTGGTCAGATCGATCCCTATGGATTCGTCTGAAACAGGCTGCCTGTCTTTCAACCCAGGTCTCGGCGTTTAAATAGGGATGGCAGACCCGTGGACATAGCCTCTAGAGTTCTAGCTACACAGAGCTATGCCCTGAAAGGATCGACAGGGCTAAGCAAGCCCTGGACCATGAGCTTCTGACACTATGTTGGATTGGTGGGCAACTTCCTTGCCTTACGCCTTACTGAGGCCGCTGGAAGTCACGCGCCAACAGGTTGGCCTGTCCGTGGGAGGGCAGAGTCGGAGGGAACCGGTGGGAGTGCGGGGTCTCTGGTGCCACTCTTTGGGATTGGCGTGTTTTTCTTCGTGTGAAGCTTTCTACGAAGCTTTCTGCATAAAGTGCGGAGCTCAAGGTCTTTATATTTCTATCTCGATTTCAGCTCGACTCGCTGTACCCAAACTCGTCTGCGCCTACTTGTTTGGTCCAGAGCGCAGAGCCTGGCCTCAACATCCAGCATCGGCCAAGTTGGAGATGCCATTGTTTGTGTGAGGGCGTCTAGGTAGAATTGGAGAGGGACTTATGGTCATTTCGGTGCTCTTTCGCCAGGTCGCGTATTTCGCCTTTTGCTATGTCGCAAAAAACAAGAAGTAGTTTGGTGAGGGCGTCACATTGAGGATTTGCTTTCCGTGGATCGCCTTTTGAGCGCGTGGGTTCCCTTTGGCAATCAGATGCTTTCTGTTACCTCGGGGCTGGCACCTGGTACTTGAGAACACAAAATCCCGGCCTTGGCACATGCTGTACTGTTGATACTTGTGGGAAGTGTGCATCCATTTACAACTTCATCCTACTATAGATAGGACAATCTGTTGCAAAGCCTTGCTTCAAGGCATATCTTTGCACCTTGGTTTCAGACGCCGCGTGCGCCGGGAGGCTTCTCCCGCAGTCCCTGCCAACCCGTTCGACCTTTCTCCGGTCTCTTGGATGAAATCTCATCGAAATGGCCGTCAGATGTCGGTCAGCCGTAATTAACGCACAAGGCACAGGATCACAGAGTCATGGTCAGTTTGCAAAGCAGGGGGCCCTGGCTGGAACCTAGGGGGGGGGCCTCTTATTGATATGGACGGCCTAGCCGGGCCAAGAGCCGGGCCAACTCCTAGGCTGAGCTGAAACGTGCGACCACCCCGCCGGCCAACACTCCGTGCTGCACCTGGCATTTGACTTTATTTGACTGGCCGGGCCAAGTTCACCGAAGTTACAGAAGTGGTCTGAAGCTCTGTTTTGACAATCATCATGGCTGAGAATTCTGTGATGCTCTGTGCGAGAAGTGGCTCTTCCTTACAACCGCTCAGCTCGAAGCCTTCGTAAGCCTGCTCCTGTCTGAGGCCTCGTGCAGCACTGACCTCGCAGAGGCCCTGTCGATATTCGGAAGGTTGGGAGCGTTTGCGGGGTTAAAGGGCTTGCGGCATGGCACAGCGCCTTGCACTAAAATGAGAAGTCTGTGGAGCCCTTTATGCATGTGTTACGTCATCTTGCCGGTGTCCAACCCCTGGCTTGATTTGACACCTCCAAATCTTCAATATACTTTCAACTTTCAACAATTCTGGAGCGGGATCCAGGTCTTTCATGGGCGGCATTCATCGAAAGCTACACTTCGTGCAGAACCATGATGCGAGTACCGGTGTGGACATGCGAGCGCAATCTGTCCTAATTCCCAATCATTGGCCGTCCAAGAGATGACATCGGTGGAGCAACGCCCAATGACCTGCAGAATTAGATGAGGCCATGCTGGCCTCAACCGGCCCCACCGCCAGCAGCAGGCTCCCACATAGGGGTGGGGGGGGCTTCATGTTTGGGTCCGAGGGCGGGGTTTAACATCCGACAACCTTAGGGCAGGGTCGTCGTTGTAAAGGGTTAGGTTTACCAGATTTGCCTATGTTAAGGGACCCTGCTTTAACGGAGTCCTCCCATGCTCGCTTGCGATCCTCACCTCCAGGTCGCCGGTCCCCACCCCCGCGGGGGCGCAGTCCTGTGGAGGAGGCCTGGGATCTTCCCGTGTCAGTGTCTCGACGCGTCTCCTTGCAGCAAGAACCCGAAACTTTGCCGCTCAGACCTCAGTGACGGATCTGTCGTGACAGTGTCGTGACCTGGAGCGATGGTTGTGACAGCAATTCCATGCATTCAGCTTCTTAGGGTGCTTTTGACGGATCCGTTTGCGCAGCTCGGGCTCTGATGCCTCCACGACTCCATGACTACTGCTCGAATGAGTTTTCGGCAAGTCAAAGTGTGTGCGTGTCCGAGTCTCGCCGATGACGGAAGAGAAAGAGCCGCCCAACGGACGTCACAATGTCAACTAGTGTCAACCCCAAACCTCTTCCTGCTGGCCAGCGATCTGTACCAGTCCAGTGCTGGCCAATGGCTACAGCCGTCCGTTGCCACTGTAGCAATGCTTCCAACAATCAAGAAAGTACGACTGGTTAAGTGACACTCAGTTCCGATGTGATGCGGCCTGCCAATTGGACCAATGTGCGCCTGAGCAGATGCGGCCTCGGGGCAGGACTGGGAACATGCCCACGGTGAAGCCGTTTCACGGAATCCTATGGATCTTCAGACTTGGCTCAGCTAGAACAGTGCAGGGGCCGAGTCTTGGCAGGTGCTGCTTCATAGCATGAAGACGTGACCGGATATGATTGCACAACTATTGCACACTTGCATGAGGAGTCCCAGGCCGACTCCTAGGTCCGGCGAGGAGAGCCCCGAGCAGGCTGATAGCGCCCAAGTCTGCAATCTCAGCACTTGGAGTATGCCAATAGTTCTGAGTATTCTGATACTGAAGACGCAAGTGCCCCGGATCCCGATGCCCTGGAGGGAGCTGCCCTGGCCAGGCCCTGGATGCAGAGAAGGAGAAGAAACGGAAAGGCGACTGTGGCCGAACTGCCGTGGCCACTGTCAGCGCCATGGTTGTCAATACAACATCCTGAAGATCAACTCTTCCCAAGCCCCACTTGACACGCCTTGAGAATAGGGCATACACTGTACACTCCAAAAGCAGGAACGAGCACAATGGTGACAGTCAGCTGAACCTGTGGTCGTAAATTGCCTGGCCAGACCTAGAAGTCGCTCTTTCGCTTCCCTAGGAAGCTGCACAAGTTGGCTTTGGTAGGTAATGGTTAGCAGTGAGCAGCTCGTAGTAGTAGTCGTGGTCACCTGGTCGAGCGTAGTAAGCGCAGTAGATCGGAGTAGTGGTTCGGAGTAGAATCGTTCGTGGTGGTGGTGCCCTCTGCTTGCACGCTAGTAACGCTAGTACCCCTCCACCACCACCACTGCTGCGAGAGCAAACCGAGTCCCCAGCGCATCGTAGTAGTCGTAAATCTTGCAATCGTCGCAGTGGATAGAAGCAGTACCAGTAGCAGTCCTAAATGACAAATTCCTTCGGGAAACTCCAAATAAAAAATGTCCTTATGCTTGCAGCTTGTTGAGTGAGGCCTGGGGTTGCTCGGCCTGAGTCTGTGCACCGTGGCCGCGGCACGAATCCATGGCCACCTGCAGGCGATTCCGTGCTGCCGCCATGGTCTTTCAGAACATGCTCAGAAGGCTTATAAGTATGCATACTTTTTTTGACATGCTTGGCAACACGAATGCGCCCATAGAGTCCATCGCAGATGAACGCTTCTTCGGCGCACTGCCCCAGTAGAGACAGAAGCCAACTCCGCGCAGGGAAGTGGCGGAGCAGGTGGAGCCCGGGATCTGGGACTGGACATGATGGACATGGACATGGAATGCCACAAAAGCCTCTGTGCCTAGGAACGATACACCAACAGGCTGTTTCTTAAAGATGCGCCACTAACCCGACAAGACTTGTCCCTGTTGTGAGGGAGCCCTGAGACCCATGAGTTCGTTGGCGCATAAGCTAGCCTAGGGCCCTTGGACCTGGGGCTCGAAAGGCCCCAGTTAACCTGACATGCTGGACCCTGGCCACTACGTGGCGTGACATGGCGCGTTCGCATTGATTCTATTGTAGAAAAGCGGATGGAGTGCCTGACCATGCTGAACTGTGACTCTGCAAAACATGCTGCATGTCTGCATACATATTCTAACTTTGCAGGATGCAGATCGCGGTTCATCAAGGTTCTGCAAAGCTAGGGGCTTTCGGAGCTTTCTGGCAGGGGGCATGTACAAGCCAAGAGCCATGCTTTAATCATGCCAAAGCAAACATTGCGAACGAGAGGCACGGCATGGCCGTGGTCATCTCACCGCAAGGCACACGCTGGGCTGAAAAATGCAGGCTTTCAGTCCCAGTGTATTGGGTAGCTGTACGTAGTATATGATGGTGTATGTAGGTGCACGTATGCTCTTGGGCTGGTTTACGGTGTCTTGGGAAGTGGGCAAGATGGCCGGCTGGCTGGGCAGTATGTTGTGAGGCGCATCCTGTATACTTGGATCGCTCCACAGTTTTTGTAGCTGTGCGAACCGCGCCCCGCGGCCGCGCCAATTCGCGCTCTCGCCTAGGCTTAGGTCCCGAGCACGTTCCATTCTGGAAACGTGCTCCCGCCACGGTCCCTGGCATTTTTCTGAGGCTTGCATGTCGTGAAAACGTCGCAAGTGCGTCTCTAGTCTAAGGCGTGAAGAACTGTCGTCGCTTTGGACTATGGTCTTGGCGGGCTTTTCGAGTGGTCTTGCAGCCATGATGTGCTACAGTATTGGGGGATTCTTACGTGTATATGTGTATACATGTGTGTGCGTAAGCTCTTCTTTTCATGTAAGACACGCCGCCGCGACGGGGCCCAGTTCAGAAGCAGGTGTCGAAGTCGAAGACTGGCTTGCGAGATCATATCCTCCAGCGGAACCCAGGAGACCTGCAGGGATGCTCTTAAACCCACGGTGCATCTGACTCGGCTAGCCCAAGAGTTTCATTGCACATAGCTAGATTGCTAGATGCTGCGAGCAGTGAGGGAGGCTTGGGCATTCCATTGCACAGGATCGGAGCAACCATCACTACCACACGATCATTTGAGAGGCCTCGCGGCTGGTCATAGTCAGACCCGGTACGGTGGTGCTTTATGGCACAGTTGCATGGTGTGGGCGCTTGAGCCGTAGAATCTCCGAGAGTCCTCTATAGATCGTGCGGATTCGCGAGCAGGCTGGGCTGAGGAGGGCCCGCCAAGCAGCGCCACGGCAGCGTCGTCTGAGGCATCCTGGCTGCCGCAGTGGCGAGAGTCGCCGCCGGCTCCCCACTCCTCGGCAGCGCGCTGGAATCTGATCCCACGACCACAGCGCTTGCAGGCCGCTTTTGTCCTGCCAGTCGCATCTTGTGTCTACATCAGCGCACCATTTGATAATGGCCCCTTCTGCACATATAATGTTGCAGCACTCTGCAAAAGAATGTTTAATGTTTCTGCAACCAAAAGTGTCATGCTGTGTGCGAATGTCCAAAACACGGCTCCTTCAGTGTTTTTGCTATCATGTTCATATCCAGGAAAGGGTTTTGAGTTCGTCAGCCCTAAAACCCTGACCATGCGCAACAGACACGTCCAAAAATAGAGTCTCAGTGTTTCCAAATCATAACCAGAAAACCCATAACATTGCAGCGCGGAACCTGGTGTCATCGCGTAGGCACGGTACTTCCCTCATGCGTGTCTCTAAACCCTTGTGCGTTGAATTCTTGGTGAGGAAGTTTATCAACTTGTGTCTTGGTAGGCCATCCAACTTGCTGGGTTTGAGCCGTTGAGCCGTCGGGTGTTTTTTGTTTTTATCGGGATGTCGGTATTCATGAAATCATGGGCTTGATGCGTTCATTTTCACAACGAGCCGCACTACTCGTGTGGAAGCACGTGTGTTTGGGGATTGGGTGAAGAAAGCGGTGTACGTGATGCCAGTTCCCACCACGTGATGTGACTTCTCTCCTCACAACTGTACTTGGGTAGATGTGACTTTAATGTACTGTATAAAGCCATTATAAAGCCCACTGAAGCACTAGGGTTACCAGCTCGAAGTTTTCTGCTTCATGCTGGGCCTTCATGGTAGTGAGTTTTGTGAGTTTTGTGACTGGCACTCTTCACTGCTGGAGCTCCCGACTCGGTGTGTGACGGCTACTTGGTGCTCTCTGTCGTGTGCTCGTAGGTCCTTTGAAGAGCTGTTTGCGCTGCCTTATCGCACCAACCCCTGATCTTCTGGTAGCTGCTGACCTTTCAGGATCAGCTTGACCAGATCAGATTCGAATTCAAAGCCGATGGTGTGAGATAGCCGCGCAACAAGACTCGTGTGATTCTGATACTTGAAACGAGTAGTAAGATGAAGTCTGAAAGTGACTGCGATCGCACAGTACTGTCGCGCCACGTCAAAAACAAAGTCCGGTGAATGGGAAATCAGGAACATGGGAACATGTCGCCTCGGAAAGGATTATTTTCTGCACTTCATGCAGCATGGCTGAAAGCAAGTGTGCTTGAGCGCAACCTTCCCTCTCAGCCGGCATCTGCTCGTAACGGGAGGCCGTTGCTGGAGGGTGAATTGCAACCACACGAAAAATGCCCCGCAATGATGGTAGCGTACTTGCGGCTTCCTTCAGTCTTTGACCAAACGGTCCGCTACGATTCCGATGCCGATGCTGTGCGTACTGAGCAATCACAACCATGTGAAAATGCCATCTCGAAGCAAACTTTAGTTCCGCATTCGGCGACCAATGGCTTTGGTCTGTGTACACCAGAAGCAGAAACGCACTACTTTACTTCCAGCACGTCAGAGTACCAAGTGAGGCTGGACTTTGAATCATGCAGGACTCAAAGAAAACTAGCTCCCAGTAGCTGCGCGATACTTGCGAGCCGAGATAACCTTGCCTCGCTCAAATGCTCTACTGAACTCTCACCAAGCTATCGTGGAAAAGGCCTAGTGCAGGGCCTTCGTCACAAGATTCACCCAGGCCCAGCAACATGTAGTGCTGCCTTCTAGTAACAACTACAACAAGATATGGCAGGTATTGCATTCTCACGCTCAGCCCGGGCCGCTGAAGAGCACAAACGTGTCTCTGAATCTGGGATGGCAATTGATGGTGTTTCTTATGTACTTGAAGTCGGGAGCTTCAAGGGTCAAAGTCAACGGTTCCAGCTGCTTGGCGAGATTTCACGCGCCAAGGGAGCCAGTCTGACTAAGTCAGGACACCATTCTCCCAGCTTGATGTTCAAACTGTAAACAGGTGGTGGGCGACGAAGCAGCACGTGATACCGGCAGCTGGAAGCCAAGAAAGGCAGGCGACGAGAGTGTGCTTGCATGAGCATTGCACGAGTCGCACTTGTTTTGCACATGTGCTTTGCGTTTGTAGATGTTTGCAGCATTGCCTCATGTCACGACCTCATCACATCGAGGGCTTCATGTCTAATGATTTTAATGCGCAAACAGCGGTGTTTGGGTATGTGTACTTCAAGCTACTATAAGCGGTGGACTGCACAGGGATGCTCAACTTTGCTCAACACAGCGGAATCAAAAGCTCGGAAGCACAGCTAAACCCTGCATCCCAGGGCAGCATTGATTGCCTTCCGAGACCTCCTCGGTGTGTCGCCGGCACCCTTGGGCACTGTTCCAGCCCCTTTGGGCTCTGTGACGGTGCCTTGGCAGAATCCGGGGCTTTTGTTGCTTCCCCCGAGGCAGGGTATGTGGCCTTGGCCCCTCTGATGACCTTGATGTGGCTGTAGGCAAAATGTGAAATCCCCATTTCCTATGCCCCAAACTGTCCAAGAAAAATCAGCGGCCGCTACAAGTAGCGGCTAGAAAGCCTTGCACCGGCCTTTGTCTTAATCAGTGCTGCGAACACATCTCAACCCGACCCTGAAATTATCGGGGCTGGGCTTCCGTCAGGTCTCGATCAGAAGCAGCCTTCGCTCGGCACGAGAATCCTGTGCAGAGCTTGTTGGCTACAAGCTTGCGTAACTTGGCCCGATTTCTTTGTTTGGGTTCTCCTGGAATTGCGGGACACTGGTTGCTATAGGGCCCTTTTTGGACCACTTCAGTCTGCAAGGAACAGTCACGTCAGTACCATCAACCCTTAACCCATTGAAGACTTTTGGGCAAATGGCCTTGCAGATCTCGCTCTCTCTCTCTCTCTCCCTCCCTCTCTCTCTCTCTCTCCCTCTTTTTCCCTTTTGTTCCTCTATCTCTCTTTTTTCATCCTCGTGAGGGACTACATTGGCCTGGAGCTGGAAGAGGACAATTTGCTCTGGGGATCGGCATCAGCTTGTTGAAGCTGCTATCTCGGCTGGGCTGTGCTATTCCGACGACTAGCACTTCTGAAGGGGCCCCCTATCTACGAAATAAGTGCTTCTTGGAGGGAAGCAAAAGAACTAAATGACATTGTTTGAGAATCTGCGGTTGGAGTGTTTACCTGGCAAGACAGAGCTTTGGCATTTGTTTAAAAAGATCTTTGGCTCTCGAAATAAGCGCTAGCTGCAGGTGTTGGGCAGATGAAGGATAGCTACAAGAACTCATCACTTCGTCTTGGGGAACGGGGGCCCAACAGGTACAATCAAACAGTCGGCCTTCATCTCTCCTTCCAGTCGCGTGGATAGCCGGTCGTACATCTCGTTGGAACTGAGCCGGCTCTGGGGGGCTAAAAGCTGATTTGAAGTCTCGTTTGGGGCGGCACGGCCCCATGTTGCAGCAAGCCGCCGATGGCCCTAGTCACCGAATCCTGCCATTGCTTGCGCCGCTCAGCTGAGCTCATGGGTGCCTAAGCTGCCTCGTTTTGCAATGTTGCTCGGTCCTGAAAAAGGTCATGAGCCGCGTGTATGTGCCCAGCATAGCAACCCGAGAGCGGAGACGAATTTCAGCTTCCTCTTTTAACGATTGCCTCGAGGAGAGAGACGAGAACGCTTCACATTTGGATCTGCTCATTCTTCTGCCACACCGACCAGAGCACTTCAATCAGATTCAACATGCACAAATGGAACTCGATGCTTCAAAACTATGCCATGTTGGAGTCTCAATGAGCTCCATCAGGACTAAACCATGTTAGTAAGAAGTCGTAGTTTCGGCCCTTTGGCTCTTCGCTGAGTCTTGTGGGGTACCCATACACACCCTTGCCAACCGAACCTTGGGTCCTTCCAGCTCACGTGGGTTGGAGTCGTTCCGCTTAAGTGGGGGGTGGAGGGGAGCTCTGGAGCTTCGAAAGAGCAGTTTGCCTTGGTGCCGCCTCGGAAGCTATTTTTTCACCCAACTCGCCAAGGCCAGGGCAAGTACTGAAGCCTCGAGAACTGAGGTACATGGCTCAGGAAATCGCCTCCACCTAGCATACTAACTAAAAACGAAGAAAAACTCAAACTTTTCCATCAGATGAAAAGCAAAGAGCTTGCCCTAAAAAGGCCACGGTCACCTGGAAACCTGGCCCCTGTTCCCCGGTCCGACTTCAGGACTGCCACACCACAGAGTGGCACTTCGTCCTCCGATGGCGCGGGCGCACCGCAGTTTGTGCAACAAGGCTCTCGGAAACGCACTTGTGGATTCAGGAACAGAATGCCTGCATGGGAGGTTCCCAATTTGATGGCTTGAAGCCTCCCTGCGGAAATGTCAGATATCCAATCTGCTTTGCCATGAGCTCAGGCCGGAAGGCGCCTTCCGGTTCGCGTTCAGTACGTTCAGACAGATGCATGTCGAAGGATTCGAAGGCCACCAGAGCTCTTAAGGGACATGTCATGTCGCACACTTGGGGACTTGGGGGGACGTTTCATCGCAATAGCATCACTGAATACATTGCACTGAAGATACTGAAGCAAACCCCTAGACTCCTAGACCCAATTGACTTGTGAGACTTGCCGCAAGTGAGCCTGCTCGAAACAGCTAAGCGGGCTCACGTACGCATCCGCTTTGGGACAGATGCCCCCCCTCCCCCTTCCACACTCGATGGCTCATTGGAGGAGCAAAGTTCTCCTCTGATGCAAGTGCACCCAATTTTCTCTTGGAGGACGCACTGCTGGAGGGAAACTTCTGTTTCGAGCAAGTTTAGTTGATGTAAATGTTGCAAAAGGGTTTCTAGAAGAGTAGAGGGAACTCGTGTCTTTGTATCGTCCTTGTGCGGCCTGGGCTTTGCAGAGTACTTCAGCCATAAAGAAGGTGGAGAAGTAGGCGGACATAGAGGTCTTGAGAGTGCCAACAACACAGCTGTATCATTGCAGGATTGGCCACGCCACTGCTGGCGAGGGCTGCACCTCGACGTGGTGCGGCACTGGATGCCCGTACCCTTCGTGAAGCCCCTTGGCACGTAGCACATGAAAGGCTAGCTGCTGCAACATGCTCTTCCCTGCTGATTCTGAGACACAGCCATTGCCACCCTCGCAACGTCGTCTAGCGTAAGACGCCAGTTCTGAACATACATCCATACAAGCCCAGGCTGTACATCAAGGCGATGGCAACCTACAAGGCCGAAGTGTAGCCGGCAGGGCCAAGGCCATGGTTAGGTTTGCTGGGCATAACTGGGCACCCTCAGCTTTGTGGCCAAACCTCCCCAGTGGACCAGCCCGGACAAAGAGAACCCAGCTATTTTGTTGGCAGCTCTGGCGAGAGGCCAATGTTTTCCACTGGCATCTCACAGATGACCAAGCTTGGAGACTGCAGCCTGTTCGCACACTATGTGAGACTGTCCTCTTAAGGTGGTCCTGGAGATCAAATTGTGGCTTGAGTGCGGGGTCTTTGAGCATAGCGGAACTTTCTGAGCTTTGCTTCATGTCAGGGTCTGCATTCCTTCGCTGGATCCAACTGACTACAGATGTCATCGCAGACTTTGGGCTGGTGGGAGAGGAGGAACCACCTCGAGAAAGCGCAGCCTAGCAAAGGAAACGTGTTCAGGGCATTTCGGGACGTAAATGCTTGCTTCAGGAACGCAGATCATTTGCCTCAACTCCACACACGTTAACGCTACAGTCAGTGCCCGAAGCCATACCAGGAACAGTTTCTTATGATGCTTGAAATCAGTGCGGGGAGAACAAGACGAAGTGGACAACAAACAGCGTCTCCCGGCTGTTGCTGCCATTTTCCGGGCCCACCTGCTCTCAAAGCGGCAGCTCGCGGGATATGATTCCCTCTTCGAAACTAGTACGCAGGAATGTTTAAGTGCTTTGTTCTTCTACTACTTGGGAAAACCACTGATTGCCAGAAGTTCTTGAAGTGCCGCTCTCCAAGAAATGCCATTCTTGGCACATCAGGCTCATACCTGCGTTTGGGCATGTTTGAGCATCGTCTACTTGGGACCCAAGTTTTGTTAAGACCCCTGCAAAACAGTCATAATCACGCATCTAGTTGCGGGAAGGCCTCCTTTTCGGTCTCCCATTGTATGTTTTCAGGGGTTGTGATCTCTCACTGCCCGAAATGCTGTTTCAACCTTTGCCCTCTCAAAGTCACCATTTTTTTGTTGGCCAGAAACTTCGAACCACCAGGCGAACTTTACAAGACGTTGGAGAACCTTCCATCTAAGCAGTCCGGATATCAAACGAGAATCCAGCGTCCTGGGTGACTTGCGAGCAGCAAACCAGAGTGAACGCAGTTTCTGTCATGATTCCGCATGGTGTGTCTGTGCCGCGATTCGACAATTCCCTCCACGTGGACACTGAAGTATGTAGCACGCGCAGGGTGTAGCACGTGCAGGGTCAAGAAATCCAGTATCCTAACGTGGCTTGTGCTCTGGAGTTCCTCCAGTGGCTATTCACTGCGTCGCCCAATCAATTAGCATGGAGCTTGGGGAGGTCAGAGTCAGAGTCGCTTGCCGAGGTATCTTCCTAGCCGACCAAAGCTTGTCGAAGCACAAAGAGCGACGCTTCCATCCGCAAGTCAGCCCAAAGCAGCTACAAGCAGGCTTTTCAGGCTCCTGCGACAGGTCAATTTGTTTGGATCACATTGTGCCTGGGGTTTGCACAGAGATGGTATCTGTTCGGCAATCTACGCTACCTATAGTCTCAGCTACGGGTGAGTGGTGAGTGCCCGCATTGGGTATGGTCCCAAGTTCTGAGGGTGGTCTCTCAAGGCACCAACTGCCAAGAACAGGTCCGATGCGAGTCAAGAAACAGAATGCGGTGTTTAGGGAGTCCCTCGCAAAGGTCACTGGAGGCTCAAAGGGTCCATATAGGGTTCCATAGGCTGTGAGAGGTCTCTGTAGGGGTGTCAGCGTGCCGCACTTGTGCCAAAAATTGGAAAGCTCGATGATGCTCTTTGGCCCCAGGACCACGGCGAATTCATGGTTGCTTCAGTGTAAAGCTATTACTAGTTACAATTACTACAACGCCCTTATTGCGAGACGCTCTTAAGCCTTTGTTGTGTATTTACTCTTGCCCGTCTTTCAGTATGGCTACTTTCGGATCGCTTTTGGGTTCCTGGCTTGACCTTTGGTTGTGCAGCCTCTGGCTGATAGACGCGCCGATGCTTTGCAACCCGAAACCCCAAGACCTTGAAGCCTTACTGGGTGCTCGTTGAATCCTGACCAGCTGCTCTCCGCCCCCCCCCAATTTTCCCCTGGGTCAGCACAAGATGACGCCCCAACTTCCCCAAGAAGCCACCGGCTCAGGACGTCTCCAGAGTTTTACAGTCAGGACGACGTGAGAGAGGCCATCACGGGGCAAGGAATGTCAGGGTTCATTGGCAAAGGCAGCAAACCCTCAAAGCATTGCAAAGCACGAGGGTGCCTAATGCATACAAAGACGACCATGTGACAC
The DNA here is from genome assembly GCA_905221605.1 of Symbiodinium natans. Classification (NCBI taxonomy): domain Eukaryota; class Dinophyceae; order Suessiales; family Symbiodiniaceae; genus Symbiodinium; species Symbiodinium natans. Next base: position 555,849 of record CAJNDS010002215.1, read on the forward strand.
GAGACTCTTTCGCGGCAGCATGGCAGTTTATCTGCGTGCGCACCGTGCAAAAACTTCTGTCTTGGTGTTCTTTGATTCTGAAGCATAAAAGAATATACGAAACTCTACACGCTCAAGGTCCGCGACAGCACTCCCCAAGGTCCGCGAAAGGTACTGAACAACATGCGCTGCGGCATTCTGCAACCACAACTGGCTTGATCTCACTTGGGCCTGCGTTCACACTACCAGTATCTCTGACTGGAGAAATCAGAAAGATTCGCTGAAAGAATGGAGGGCTGGCATGTGTAGGCCTCGCCTGCTTCGTACTTGCCCATGTCCGGACTTTCCTTTGCTGCTCAACATTTCGGGTGGAGAGCGGCATGGAACTTGCTGACGCCAGGGATCTGTACGCTGCAGATCCAGGCATTCAAGAGAACACCTCTGTTCTTAGCCCCCTCTAGAGAAGCTGATGCTATCAACCTTGATATGTTACGTTCCTCCTGATCTCCTCTGCATGTTGGCGTACAAGCCAATCTAGCCGTGGACGCTCGTCAGGCATAGATGGCTGCTTACCTCTTGTGTAAGCCCCGAGTTCAACAAACCTGCCAGGCTGCTTAAATTTGTGAACTGGTGAGTTTCGCGAGCGCGGAGGTGAACTAGGGAAAATCATGGTAAAGTATGTCTACACAGTTTTTCCGTCACCCATGGCCTCACTTGAGGGAAGGGTCGAGTGACAGCGTACAACAGCGAGAGTGCAATGTTCGACAGGACCTGTGCAAAGATTCAACGGCATGCCCTGCACGAAGGACACCTTCCCTTCCACCATCTTTGGGAGCCCCCCAAGCCCTCCGGCAAAAGTTCGGGCTCATTGGCCACCCCGCGCAAGCAGCCATGAGCGCACGGGCCGGACGGAAGTGTGTCCACGATCACGGAGCGAGCACAGAGGCTGGTAGTGAGGCCACAAAACATCCATTCAACCCTGATAGCCGAAGCCCAGAGTGAGTGCCCAATGCTTATTGTGTTTCGGAGAAGTCTTCACTTGCAAGCGAACCAATACAACTCTCAGATAAGAACATTGACCCACACACTGCAAGAGCCACTCTGGTACCTGTGCAGCACATCGCCGACATGTGTGCGGACGGGATGACGAACGCAGGCGTTGTGGAATGGGAAGATCTAGAATCGCATCAAGAAACGTGAGATGCAAATTAAGCCCGGCAACATGGTCGGGCGTAGGCAAATTCAAAACTACCAATCCACAGGTTTCATGAAAGGAGCTGTAAGTTCACATTCTCGTGTTGTTCGCCACTTGACTTAATTTCGTGAGGGGGTGCGCTCGCCCCTGACAGACATCGCGGCAAGACATGTCAAAGCAAGTGTTGTACGGGATTGGTCGCGCATGGTCCGCGCAAGCGCCCCCGAAGGGCTGAAATTGGGGACAGTATAAACCATGTGGAGTTGAAACTCTGCATGCCTTTGTACACCATTGCACGCCTTAGCTAGCTGAATGGCTCTTCAGGTGGTGGAGTTTGCCACGAACCTCTTCGTCACAGTTGTCCCCGTGATAGAAATGCCGGCCCATGTCATTGCGGCGCTGTCGGTCTACCCCGAGCCCGGGACTGAGACTTGAAGCATGCTTTAACTTGAGCTCACTGATGGCTCTCTGGTACATCCTTGAGCCACAGTCACAGACCTACCACCAGGCACATCCCCGAGCAAGGTAAAAACAAATGTGATTGCTTAACATTTGCCACAGCTGTCTAGCCTTGGATGTGAAAGAGCAACAGCACATGCATCAAGTGCTCTGTGGCACCATGCCCGAGTGCCATGCTGGGCGCAAGGCTCGCTTGCCATGCGGGCCCCTTCGAAGTGCCAGTGACGCGGGAGCGCATCTACAAGGACCCAAGTTTGCCTCGGAGTTGGATTGGAATCGTTGGGTGTCATTCCGCCAAAAGAATCCAGATCGCGGGGCTGGTCTTCACTATCAGTAGACCTCCGAGTCGACCCCCGAAGCTGCAGGGGTCAGGGCCGTGGTAGCCAAACCACCCCGTCGGAATGTAGAAATAGGAAGTAACCGTTAACGTCGCTGAGGGTAGTAGAACCTTTGTCTTCTCAGAAACGGTTGCCCCCCCCCCTCCCCACCCGCAGGGAAACTGCACAAGCACGACCCGAACGATCTTGTGACTCCAGGAAGTCTTGTGTGTTGGCAAGGCAGGGCAGCTGCTTTGCTTTGCGGGGAGAGGTGGCCTCAAGCACTGAACGCAACACCACAGACTCCAAAGCTTCTCCAAGGCTTCATCAAAGGCTTCTTGTCTTGACTCGGTAAGCTTCTGAAACTCGAAGACCAGAGCCGTGTCCTAAAGCAGGCCTCCACCCTGCTGTTCGCTGCGGACGTCCTCAAAGATGTTGCGGCCATGTTTCCAAGCAGGCCCGGCTTGGTGAGACTCGTCGCATGCACATCCTGCACTCTCACATCCCAGACACCACCTGCAAGGCGCTTTTCAGCCTTAAGCGAACTTTGAATCGACCGCAGAAAAGTCGGCTGACGGATCATCATGTGCTTGAAGATGCTGTGCAGGTATGTGCACGTTGGTGGCGACGAGGCAAGGTTCGAAATATGGCAGGAAAGCGAACACGTCAGGCAGGGGAGCGCCGCATGTGCTTGCGGAGGATGGTTCGCGGTTTCAAGGGCTTCGGGTACGTTGAATGAATCTCCACAGGGATCTGGGAGGGTGTGCATATACAGAGAATCTGTCAGGGTTCAAGAAATGCTAACAAAGCGACCAGACGACTCGGTATCGAGCTGTTCAGCCATTGAACCCATGGTGAGTCAAAGTCTCCCGGGAATGCAGAGCCAAGGATTGCTTAAGGATTGTAAATGCCAGCGTCCCGATTCTAAGCCCACAAAGAATGAGGGCTTGGGTGGGGCCGTTAGGATGGACGAAAGCTTGAAGTGGTTGCGAGAAAAAAGCTAAAAGCCAGAAAGCCACAGCTTGGCCAGGGCCTTCGCGGGTCTTGCAGGGCTTCGCAACCTGGGACCAGATGTTATGGAGGCCTCGGTTCGTATACGAACCAGAGTTCTGTCAGAGAGCGGGTTTGCCTCTTCAGGTTCGGAGTGTTTCCTCGGAGGGCAGATTAAGGCAAAGCAGTCGCATGCTGCTCCAATTTCTCGAGCCCGATAGAGCCGAAGCTGCGGGTGTGAGGCCTGGTTCTGCGCAGTGGGGAAAATCCTGAAGGACTGGTGACTTGTGAGCCGACTTGTGTTCTATTGTGACACTTCGGAGCATTTCAGAGCATTTCGGAGCCGATTGGACTTCTAACGGTACTCTCGAATCGCTGGCGGTGAGCTTGGTGTCGCCACTATGTCTTTGTGGCTTCTTTCGTTTCGCGATATGTTTCAGTCATGTGTTCTTCATTGGATCACATCCGCAAATCGAGGCTTCTCCGTGTATCAGAGTCTGTCAGCGAGTCTATCAGAGTCAATCAGGTTCTTTCTTGATGGTTCTTGACTTGGGCCGGCAGGAGCTTGGAAAGCAGCCCATCATGCGACATGGTGAAACTTGGGGTTGCGTCTGCAAAAAGTCGTGCAAGGTCAGACCTGTATTGAACATCTCTCGACTGCAAGAGTTCCAAATCTCCAATTTGGAAGAACTGCAAAGGGCTTCTTCGCGACTTACAGCCCAACTCCATCCGATGCCCCAATTCACCATCAGGGAACTGATGAGTCTGAACATCATGTGACTGTGCCTAGGTGGGACGACCACTTTGCCGAGAGGCCGTGGTGCACGAAACTGTGCCCCAATGCAGAAGAGGCCTGCAGTTCCAAGACCTGCAGGGCTTCCCATTGTAGATCCAGTTCAGCGAGCGCTTCAGAACCGTCTGTCCCATGCAACTGAAACTAGCTACCACGTCGACATGCAATGTGGAAGTTAGAAGGAAGCCCCCCCCGAACAGCCGTGGAAGCCCCTCAGCATCTATAGAAGGAGTGGATCATCCAAGCCTGGCGGATGACCCCACCAGTTGGGGATGGCAATGTCGGACTCCCGGGGGCTTGATGTGGGGAGGGGATGAAAATTCTGCTCATCGCTTGATCTCCTGCATCTGTCTGGACATTTTGTCTTACTGTAGCTTGTGGCTGGTGCCCGGTCTGGGTATGCACGCAAGTGTGGACAG
>CAJNDS010002215.1:565000-576969 GCA_905221605.1 Symbiodinium natans
AACAAGTTGGAGGAAGTAGGTTTCCCAGTAAACACTGAACGAATCAAAGAAGGCCACCCCCATGAGAATCTTAAGAGACAGATGCAGACAGGCCAGACCAGACCAGACCAGACCAAACACACACACACACACAACGCACACACACACCCACGCACACACCAACCAGGACAAGTGGATGGCGATGCCATCCATCGTGGCCCCTGTGATCTTTAAACAAGCGCAGCTTTTCCTTTGTCATACTCTGCTTGGGCTTTATTCAGCTATACTCCTCCAAAGTTTGATTGGACAGTACAATATCCACCGAGGCCGAAGAGATCGCAGGACCAGAGCTACAGCTGTCCAACTCGCAGGCCCGGACTGGCCAGTCAAGGAGAAGCCGCCTTGAATCGCCTTGAGTTCAGATAGCTGACGTTTAGTAAAGTTTAGGGGTCTAGCAGGTTTTGATGCGCATCTCACCCGGTAGGGTCTTGTTGCCTTGCGTCCTTTATGTTTCTTCTCTTGGCACCTGAAGGCCGCGATCGATGTCCCGATCAAAGCAAACCGAAGCCGAAGTCCTCGAGGCTTTCGGCCTTCAGCTGTCGGTGATACAGCGCTACAGTGAACTGCACACACAGCAGACCTGCCACTGAATGCCACTGCCACAATCTTCGCTGCACCCGGCAGCGTACTCTGGCCCACACGTCGTTCAAGCATTGTCAGAGGAGGTCTCCCTACTAGCTCTCTATCTACCTGGGAAGCCGCACATGTGAATGTCAGCTGCTGCCCCTGCAGGGCATCACGCGCAGACACATTCCACTGCGCATCTTGTCTGAATAGACCTGGCAAGCCAATGGAGACATGTGGCGTCATGGCGGCTGCTGACTTTCTGTTTCAGTAGTATCGTGTTGCGGGATTACGTGGGTTTAAAGCACCCGTTAGACTTGACACGATCTTGCAGAGATGTCTGGACCAGGTGGGTCAGCGTCGGCAAGTCTAGTTTCAACGAGATTTGTCTGGCTACTGATGCCATGCAGGCGTATTGCAAAGGGTACCCAGGTTAACAAAAGTTTAGAAGGGGCGTTCAATCTGCTGTCGGCTTTTGTTGCTGTCAAATGGGCTAAGGCACCAAGCTACGCCAGCTCCTACTGTGAAACATCGAGTCCCACGAAAGAAACGTGCTTCGGTCGGACAAGAGGTCCATGATCATTCCATGTGGCATTTGATATTCAAGAGCTTCTCAGTTCCCGCCGTCCTATCCTTCGACACCCGTGATAGCACTAACAACCCTTTCAGTTGATGCATGTGAAGCGAAGACTGGAGGCTCAGGTGACGCACAAACACATGTACAGGTGCGTGTACTTGAGTCTTTTTCTTTCTGACGGGTCTGAACGGTCTGGAACTTTCTCCTCGAACTTCAGACTTGGCTTTGGCTTGCTGCATGTTTGGGGTTCGACATGCACGCATGCATACATGCATCCAGTACACATACTTGCATGATAGTTGGAGCTTTCGTCACCGAAGACAATGTGCAGACAGATGATTTTGCTGCGTAACCAAAGTGGGGTCTGCATTTGCACCTCTTGGAACTTACGGGGAAATACGGGGAAGGGGGGCCTTCACGGGGAAGGGGGGTAAGGGGCGGATCACAAGTGCAGAGATCATACCGAACCTTGACAGACACAGCTCCACTGTAGTACCACCGAAATAATTCTGCATGCATGTCAAGAATGCGGGGGCTCCGAGAATTGTGACCGAGGCCGGCACAACTTCACCAAGATGACGCCCCGCCAGGTGCGGGCCGAGAATGCTCTGCAGTGTGTCAAAACCTTGAGAAGGCACACCGGAAGGAGACCCATGAAACAGAGAGCGCTGCCCAGTCTGTCAGAAGCGCCTTGTCAGTTTAAGATTTCTTAAACATCAAGGCCCCCACGGGCACGCCGGCCGCCAACGTGACCAACGTGTCGGCCGGTTTGGCACAGAGCTGAGGAACGACACCTGACTACAAGGGTTGCCGAAAAGGCGATCATGTATATGTGTGTATATATATATACACCTACAATTATTATGTATAAATTCATAAATAGATATATATATACATATATATATATATATACATATACATATACCTCTACATATACATATAAACATGTTATCAGCGTCTAGTTGGTTTCCAGACACTCCAACTCTGGCGACTCGAGCGCACGACACCTCTCGCCACATCTCGCCACCGGTTCGCCCAAAACACAGTGGCGCACGCAACCGTTGGACTGTGGCCGTTGGACTTTGGACGCCGCAGCTCAGGTGGTACAAGCCTTGACAAATCGCACCTGAGACGTGCTGAGACGCTGATTTCAACTGGCGGTCGCAAGCACAACAGCTGTAGGATGGCTTTTTTTCTCAACTGTGATGCAGACGTAGATACCAAGAGTGGAGTTGCATGCAGCGCTGTGACAGATCCTTGTGGTGCCACATTCGCAACAGGAGCATCAGTTTTCAGCGCTAGCATGCGATTGCACATCGTTTCTCTCTGATGAGTATCCGGCACTCCAACAGAGACGAAAATGGGATGTCTGAGCATGGGAAGGACAATCTCACCAGAACTTGGGTACCTGGCGCATCGACTGAAGGTTCGAAGGTCTCTCTAGGGCCTAGACTCCAGGGATCGTGCATGTGTGAGGGTGATCTTTCAGGGGACAAGGCACATTTGCAAGCGGAGAGACTGGTAATTTGGGTTGGCTTCGTCATCATGTACGATGAGGACTGTTTGCAACGCACAGGCCTGTGCAGCCAAAGCCACTAAGCAGCCCTGTCAGTGCGACTTTGGAGCAGGCACGGCCACGTGCAAGTCCTGATCTCAGCTCGATAGGCCAGGAATGCCCTTGGCGGGCATGAATACAAGAGCTCCAGCAACTCCAGCAGTTGCTGCAAAAACTCATCTCCCCGGGTTCCCCAGCAGTGAGAGCCAACTCTGCGACCTCATCGACAGCCCCGCCTATCCTGCATCCCGATCTATTATCTTCATGTATCTGTGGATGTATATCTATATACATGTCTTATACATAGCTGCTTGTATGTGTATATGTTTATCCATGCTGAACGCTTCAGGTGTTGGCGAGCCGCCTTCCGCACAGGCAGCTGGGTGCAGGGATACAAAGAATGCATCAGGGTGGTGCCAATGTACACCCAAACATGAAGACGTGCCTCCGCAGCTTCGAACCAAGCTCACCTTAGATGAGCCCAGGACTTGATTAGTTGCATGCTGTTCACGATTTGCGTTGGTCCAGTCAAGCGTCAAGTCTTGACTAGCAGCTAGCTGATGTGATCCTCATCACGCTTAGTGTGTCCTTGTCTTTTGCTGGCCTTCATGAGTATCTCCCTGCCATCGCATTGAAGGTTCCAACACCAGTGCCGGCACCCACACCCACACCAATCCCACGGCAGGACCGTTTTCTCGATGTAGGATGAGCTAGGATACTAAGTGGCTGGAACATCGGGGCTTCAAGCCATGCCTCTTCCAGAAAAACCACAGGATCTGTCGAATCCACCGTGCGTCGCTGAGTGGGAGGCCTTTGGCATCCTAGGTAGACTCGGTAGACTCATGGGCTTCATGAATTTTCAAGCACAACAGGGCCCGTCCAGTAATGGCATACAACATCTATAACATAGGGTTAGAATACCTCAAGCACAGAGTTAAATTCAATAAGTTCTCACAAACTATATTGTGTAGCTAGGGAGTTGTGCCCCGAAACTTAAGACAACTTGGCCTGGTTATCCTGGACATATCTCTTACTTGTGAAAATCAATGTTTAGAAGTTGTTTCTTGCAATGTCTTCAAAATTTCTGCTTTGGAACCCGGGAGCGTCGGCAGATTTTTCGCTCCTCAAGCGGGTGCGGGCTGTGTTGCCGAGCGCCTGTTGTCGTCTGGGGCTGCAGTCGCTATCGACTGAGGTTTGTGGCATGTCTTCTGGATGAGCATGCAGTTTTTCAGTGCAGAGCGATTTGTCCGCAGGGCCCTGGTCCGCAGCGACGCGGTTTGGAATATCCGCATGTCCGCGTAGGTATGCGGGAAGATTAAAGGTCGTCTCATCTCACCGAAGGCCCCGCGAATGTCCGCGCGGGGGGGGGGGGGGGGCTATGTCAGAGAACCCAATTTACTTGTGCCACGCTGCTGCCACCTGCCCTTGAAAAAACCTCTCGTTGTGAACCACACTACTACCACCTGCCCTGCTGCATGTCCTGTTGCCTGCTGTTTGCCATACCAAAACCTGATCCTACTTATAAGTGGACTCAGTGGACTTGTAAAGCCACTCTATAAGTCCCAAACAAGTTTGCTATAACTACTATGACCATAATAGTCATCAGGCGGGCCCTGTTGTAGGCTTTGGCTGTGTCAGCAGAATGTTCCACCGGGTTGCGTGGCAAGGATAGGCGCCAGTTTGCTTCAGGCATGTCTTGATTCAGTCATTGTGGCCCAGACTCGGAAACTGCAATGTGCGAAGCACCAAGGACGGTTGGTCGTTAATGTCCTAGCTGCCCTAGCCAGGTTAAGTCGGTTAAGTGCACCAATACAGCAATGACGGCAACTCCCTTCATCGTTGCTTCTGAGATTCTCTGTGGCAGGTGGACCAATCGGCTCCTTGCTGGAATTCAGGGGATCTCTTCAGGTTTGCAGATGCAGCCAGTCGATCTGCCAAGTGTGTCTCCGCGGTTCAAGCCCTCTCCAAGGAGGTTCGCCTGGAGGAGCGGATCGGCACCGGTAGCACAGCCGAGGCGGGAGGGGTTTGCCCACCAATTTGGTGCGTGAGTTGCCAACTTCAGTCAGGCTGACAGCAGGTCTGCATTCTGCATTCTTGAAGGATACTGTATGAAGGCTTTGTGTGTATTGCTGATATGAGAGTGTGTAACTTGTAGGAGGGACAGGCCAGCCTCAAACGAGATACACTGCACAACGACATGGCTCAAGAAATATTCGGAGCCCGAATTTGTGTTCACTCCAGCTGCTGTAGGCCGGAGCACGATTTCGACTTCGGAACGTGCACGTGCACGGGACCTGGGCGAACGACTTTCGTCCAACACATGACATACGCGAGCAGATGCCTCGAGAGAAAGCCAACATCCCGGGCAAGCGGGCGTGCGCTCGCGAGAGCGCATGGCGAGCTAAGCCGCTGTGCTCCTAACGTTGGAACTGCATACTGTTGGCACACTGTTTGGAGGATACGTCTCGATATCGTCTGGTTTGGCTAACTTGTCATGTTTTCGGATTTTAAGATACGCCTCGGATGAGTTCTTGCCAACTGGGAAAAATGGTTAAAACATGGTGTGTGGTTGCAACCGCATGGGCTCGGTTAGCAGGATGTGAAGTATTGAATATCAGGGGCTGGAGCATTCACAGGGATCATTTCCCGATTTTGGAGCAACATCGTCACAGGTTTTGGGGCATCGGCACCCAAGTGATAGTCTACATACGGGACGCTGATCTGACTAGAAAAGGCTGAGAAGGGCGACCTGCATACAGGGCCGTCCTAAAACCCTTGTCTACGATTTATATCAGCGGAAGCAAAGTACAACTAGAGCTTGTCAAAAACCCACGCGCATGGAAGCTCTGCGCATAGACCTTTGGATTGACGTAGCCCCGTTGATCCGGACAATGTGGCGCAGGTGTACCGGGCCACCTGGCACGGAACAGATGTGGCAGCAAAGAAGCTACGCTCCAAAGGCAGGAAGTCGCGCATGTGTCCAACCACACAGGTTATTGTGTCGATGTGCAGTGACACCGCATGCTGGGCACAGAGAGTGGCACAGTAAGTCTGTCTGGTGTACAAAGTTGACGCTAAATGCGTGTAGTGAGCCAGCAGACTTTCGCGTGCAGCCCCGTTCAACCTTGAAACAAGTCGTTCCTTATCGCTGCAGTATAATATATTGTGCCTCGTCCCAGGCCAACTTTCAACCGAATTCAAGCGTGAGATCTCAGTGCTACTCCGCTTGCCTGGGCCTTGAGACTCCTGAGGTTCATGGACGTCATGATGCCAGCAGGGATCGTGCAAGTGCTGTAGCATGGCGGGCGAGACACGGTATGAGTCTAGTCTATGTCATGCTCTTGCGAGCACAAGGGTTTCCGCAACATCAAAAACAGCGTAGCATGGGGTCTGAGGTTCGACTGCAGTTTTCGGGGCATCCCACAGCAAAGTTCTAAGCAGACTGACCACACAAAGGTGACCGACCAGCAAAGCAAACGCCCCTACTCCAACTCGCAGAAAGGCTTCAAGTCCTGAACTTCCCAAAATCCAAAGAAGAGCAACTCTGCCTACATATTCCAAGCTGCAGGCGACACCCGAATTTGGTGCTCTTCATGGGTGCCTGTACAAAGGCGCGGATGTTGGGTTTCCAGCTTGGGAGCATGCCAAGCTTGTATGCTACGACGTACGAGAGCTGATGTCATGGACGGCACTTCAGACATTGCGGAGCAAGACACGAGTCCTTCTCAATCCTACACTCCTACACTCAACTTGTTCATCTGCCCACGTGTTCCGAGCCAGGCTCCTCAAGCATTAATCATTTCAGAGTTCTGCTCGGGTGGGACCGTCTTCGACTGGGCCTCAGAGCTCAGATGTCCCGGAAGGCAATCGTAGTGCCATGGGAACGTCGCTTCAGGAGGTGGGGGAGGGGAGACCCCTGGTTGACCCAGTTGACCCCTGGTTTCTTGGCCAATTTGAGGCCCTGCTCCATCAGCGGCGGGAGTTGTCCCTCCCTTGGCCCCAGCGGCTCCCCATCGCCCTCGATGTGGCGAAGGCACGTAAAGTAGAGACATGTAATTTGAGTCCGCACGGGCTTGCACAGTCCGCAAAGAATCCAGCCGCTTGATTAGGGGATGCGCAGCTAATGTGCTATGTTCACAGTACCTTTGAGTGAGGGAAGCCTAGAGCTGAAGGAATAAGGTTGCAGCAAGGGCATGTAGATCCCAAAATCCCATAAGCTGTTCATGCCGAACCTCTCGCCAAAGTGTCAGGGGATGAACTTCCTCCATCGGCGGCAGGCCCCCAAGGGGTGGCACCTTCTCTCCAAGGGTTTTAGGGTTTAGCGGGGTTCCAGCTTTAGTTTGAGCTGATTAGCATGAACCCAACTCTCATCTACCACAAGGTTTCACATTCAAATGTTTCACATCTCACAACTCCCAGCGACCTGAAGTCAAGGCACACTTAGAAACAGTTTGAAGATGGTTTTGGTTTACCTTATAGACGCCTCGATTGCAAACAGGTCGTCCACAGGGATCTGAAGTCTCTCAACCTGCTCCTGGCGTGCCCGATCCGCGGAGTCGATGATGTTCCCGCCGTGAAGGCACTGCCTTTGACTGCCTCATGCCCTGTCACTCTCAGGGTATGTCAAACCGCTACAGGAACGTCTCGCAGAACGGAAATGGTGTCAGAAGCCCCCCCCACCATGATGTCCCAAAAAACCGTTGCGAACTCTACATGTAGCACTCTGGCGCTGCCCTCAGCACCACGTCAGTTCTTCATGTCTTTAGGGGCATGTCGGCCAGGTGTCCGACTTCGGTCTGTCCCGTGCTTTTCGCCCCGACGCGACACAGGCAGGGCGAATAGGATGAACTTGCATCGATAGCACTGCTGGAGCTCGGAAAGTTGTTGCCAAAGCCGCAAAAAAAGCAATCAAGTAAGAGCAAGTCAGGTCATGATGACCAACGGGGCCGGGACCTACCACTGGATGGCACCCGAGGTGAACGTCATGAGATCTTTCAGGGGTTTTCAAACGAACTTTGGTTCCAGTGTCCCTGAATCGGGCACGTATTAGGCTTGCAAGTATCGTGGATGTCGCTTTCTGGTCAGGGGAGATTAGTCCACCCAGGCCTCAAGTCCCTAAAAAGGGGCTGCGCCAAAAGTGACCCATGGATCTGGAGGTGCTGTCTGGCCAAGGCTACGACGAAAAAGCAGGGGACCCGGAGCTCGCCATCAGCGTTCCTGGGGTTTGCTTTTCGCCTTCACGACCACAAATCTTTCCTTCAGATTCATGATGCCAGTGATTGTCACAAGAGCATCCTGATGCCCCAGGTCGATGTCTACTCGTATGGCATTTGCCTGTTTGAGCTCATCACCCGGCGCATTCCCTATGAAGGGTCAGGCCCGTTGATTTTGGCATTCCGAGATATTGCCGGCCAAGCATTGACAAGTTCAACAGTTAAAGCCATTGCGCCCATGTCGGCCCATTTCGGCCATCCATTGCCAGGCCTGGAGCCCGTCTCCATCGCAGTGGCCGTCAGCAGGGGAAAGCGGCCGGACGTGGCGTTCATTCCAGAGGAGGGAGGGGCATCGGGTTTCCATCCGGTCACAGCTGTGACAGGGGCAATGTCTCGCGAAAGGGTGTTGCTGATTGCGTCCCCACCCGCAAGTTGAATCGCTGAAAAAGTAAAGCTCAAAAGGCAGATAGGTTGCTCTGCGGTGCTTTGCTCGTATGCAAAGTGCATATTCCTATACAGTATACATTCTTCCTACTCAAGCACAGGCAACTGCATGAACGACCACAAACCAGAAAAGAGGCAGCTTCCCATGGAGTACAGGATGGAAAATGGACTTTCCGAAAGAGTAGGTTGCCTTACGTGCAAGCCAGAACGCCTAAAAGGACGGAAATGCCAGCTTATCAGGTTTCAGGGAAGTTCTTTACCACCTAAAAGAAATCATGCGCTGATTTCCGGTGATCCAATTCCAAAGGAGGCATCGGCCCCGGTGTCCTCCGTCGGGGATGGTATAGGAGGTTTTGAGGTTTTGAGGATTTCATAAAGGTTTTGGGTTTAGGAACGCTCCTCAGAAATCCGGAAGGATACTCCCGCCGACCTGCGCTTTACAATGAAGTGCTGCTGGGCACACCGCTGGCGTCTCAGAGACCCTGGCCTCAGCCAGCCCTAAAAGATCTAAGAGCCTGCATTTGCTAGAAGCGCGCAGAAGAAGAGGTAAAAAGGCCGGGCCACCGGACTCTAGGTAACCTCCAGAAGAGCCGTCTTCGACAGGGCCTTAATCCTCGACCCTCGTTGCTCGGAATTCTGTGTCGTAGACTTGGCAAAGAGAAACAAGTTCCATCAACGAAATTCTTAGCACCCTTTTGCCGCTCGGCTTCGCTCGAAGGACAATGTAGAGGTGAACCTCAAGACAATCACCGCATATCACTGCCACGCTCCTTTGGAACTGTAGCACTGGCCCAGAAAAAAAATTTGCCTCCGGGCTGATCAGCCGCGACTTGTTGGCCACAGTGGCGCCTCCCCAAGTGAGTGGCATATTCGGATTTCAGGTGCGCTAACGCACGAAAGCTTCTACGAAAGAGCTAAGTGCACAACAGCCCGTCCACGAAGAGGACTGCAAAGGTCGCACGGCAGGTCGCTAGAGAATCTTCAACATCACAACCAAATAGACGGGTCAATATAGAGAGGTGAAACACCTACAGTGAACGAGAGATCTTGAGGATAAACTGGCTCCATATGCAGGATACAACTCGGAAAAGAAACAAAACATGTCACATGTTCGGCATGTTGTGCAATCGTTTGCAAGTCCTGAACCTGAGGTTCCAGCGGGCGTCCAGGCTTCGACACGATCCTGGATCGTGGCTCAGAGATTGGTATCCAAGGTTGCCTCAGAGGGTCAGGGGGCTGTTTGCTGCTCTTGTTTTCATACGCCGACACCAAGTGTTTTGCACACATGCTTGGTGACTTCAGGAAACGCTGAAGCTGGTCAAGTCCAACAGGCGCACCGGCTGCCTTTTGTGACTGTCTAAGGCCTCAGTGGAATATCCAGAATCCAAACGCCGTGCGCATTTGCGTGGGCAAGGAATGAGATAGACATCTCACAGCAACCAAAGTTTTCACTGTATCGAATACTTAGCCCAGTTTGTGCACCGCCAGGTTGTGAGGCCAACCGCCCTGCTAATTTAGTAGGTTGCACTGAGCCAGGCCAGCCGAGCAAGACCCCTAGCAGTTGTGCACATAGCTGAATCTTCAAAACTGCTCAGTTGGGATAAGCTGCCTCAGTGCCCGTGTCAATGTGACTTGATGCCACCGTCCCAAAGTGGACAAGGCTGCAAAAACATCGGGCAAGCGAGTCGCATTCTGGTTTGAAGCATGGCGGTGCGTGCATTCGTCTTGGCTTTGCGCATGTGCGTTTCACGACCCACTTTGTACACTCAAGCTTCGCGACGATGGGCATGCACGCACGATCGGGGGCCTTCACATCACCAGTGGAAATCTCTGCGCAGCATGCACAGCTGGAGTTTTGCAGGAGCAAGCCGAATTTGCCAAGTTACTAACCTGTAGGTCCAGGATCACCGCAACAGCAAGCAAGCCCGAGCGTAGTGCGTACACGCCGCTACTGACTCCTAGTCAAGCGGGCACTGGCAGTTTCACTTGAAACGCGAGAGCGGAGTGTTCCTGTGAATTTGGTCTTTGGGCTGCTGATCCTCTCATCTGAAGTTGAGGATGCTGAGGTTTTAGGCTGGGACTTCCGGCCATCATCCTCACTGACGGCCATTCTATCCTTGGCCGTCGTCATCTTCACCGTGACCTGGATCATCTTCACGATACTCTTCTCGATTTCAGAGCTGGAGTCCATACAAACACCGAAAGGTGTCGGGGAACCACCAGCCCCGCCGAAAATCACAGAAGTGAGCCCGATCGAAGAAGTCAGCCCGATCGAGCCGACTTCCGACGAACCCACCTCCGACGATGCACACAAGAATGTTATGCTCGAGTTTCGCTTCTGAAGTATCTCGAGACAGCTTTCTCTGTCGTGGCTCCGTTTGAAAGTTGGACGGTTGAAATGCACAGTTTTCATGCGGCGCAAGAATGGTTTAAAACGACCGCATAATATATAAGAACCAGTGCAAGACATGAGAAGAAGAGCTTTGGCTTCATAAAGCCAGAGCCATTGTCTGATGACCCACATCATAATTTTTCTCCACTGCCACAGAGGTAGCTTGAACAGAGAAAATGTGGAACAGATCCATGACCGATCTCCTTTGCACTTGGTTGCTGGCTATTTTTCTGGTTTGGAAGCCAATTGAATCGCTCGGAAATTGAACCACTCGGAATTCACACCAAAACGCGGATTGGCTTACTACTACTTACTTTCGCGTAGGATAAACGAATTATAGGAGGATACGATAGAGAAAAAGATTTTCTATTACGAAATATTATTTAACTTGGATGATTTTTTCTAAATGGTTTTGTATAACAAATCTCTTTTCGAACCTTTATTTTTTGCTTAACTTCGTATATTGAGTCCTTCTTCTTGGAATATGGGATCAATTTTTGATAGGATACTATTCAAAATGATTTGATAAAGGATTATTTGATTCTTTGAATTCTTGGATGAATACTTATTCTTTGGGGGATTGCATGAAAGAATTTAGGCAACACTATATCGACCACAGAATATCCCTATAAAAGGCTACGGGCTCCACCCCTATTTTCGTCCTCTGCGGCCGCCTTGTCGGTTGTCTCGCTTCCTTTTCCGGTCAATTTGGCTGCTTGGGAGGGCCTTGCAGGGGGATCCGGAAAAGTCCCGGAAATTTTACGCTTATTGTCTACAAATCCTGGGAATTTTGGGAATCACCCGGATCTGAAACTTCTAGGAATTTTCGGAATCACCCGAATTGAGGTTTAGGCTTTCCGGGTTGGATTTAAGGTTCGAATACAACAATGATGACGTGGGTGCCCTTTGAAAATTCCGGAAATTTTTGGGACCCTGGGTTCAGGGTTTAAGGATTTTACGGTTTAGGGTTTTGGGGTTTAATAGAGATTGTATAGGGTTTGTGTCCGGAGTTTTGTCGAGTTTTGGGGGGTTTTGTTTTTTGCTGTAATGGTTTGGGTTTTGTCGGGTGCGGCGGGGGGTGGGTGGTTTTGGGGGGCTGGGGTTGGGGGTCTGTGGTTGAGGGGCTATTTGAGGGGCTAGGGTCGTTGAGGGCTTGAGGTGAGGAGGAATTGAGAGGGCTTGTTG
>CAJNDS010002216.1:0-15000 GCA_905221605.1 Symbiodinium natans
GTGTAACTCCCTTGATACCCCAAAGCTTCGACTATTACCCTCAAAGAGGGTTTTGTAGACTGGTGTTGGGCGTGCTGAGGGGGCTTTGGACCCCTCAACCCTAAACCTCAAACCCGAAACCTAAACCCTAGAACCCATGGACGGAGTTTAGGATTCAGGGCTCTTTAGACTGATTTACCTCCGGCCCCGGATTCCGCAGCTTCATCCAATGCCAGAAAAACCCTCAGCCCTAAATCGTAAACCCTAAACATCCCTAAACCCTAGAAGCCCTCATCGCTAAACCCTAAACTCTAAACCCTAAACCCTAAACCCTAAACCCTAAACCCTAAACATCCCTGAACCCTAACCCCAAGTCCCCACCACAGGGATTTGGGTGCTGGACCATGGCAGTGGCCAGTTTGAGCATGTCTGGCCTCAAGTATGAAATCCAGAAGAGGATTCGGGGTTTAGGGTTTAGGGTTTAGGGTTTAGCGGTTTAGGGGGTTTAGGGGGTTTAGGGGTTTATGGTTGGGATTAGGGTTTAGATGTTTGTGGGGTTTAGGGGGTTCGGGTTCAAGGGTTTAGGGTTTTGGGTTTAGGGGCTCAGGAGGGTTTAGAATTTACACATTTTATCGCATCAGGTGTGGCTAAAAAAACACTCATGGGCTCGGAGGTGTACGTAAGAGATCTTGACATTTTGGGGTGTAGTGGGTAAGGTCTAGGTAGAGTTTATGTCGGACTCATGGTTCTGGGTTAAGTGTTAAGTATTCTACATGGCAGGCAACGCAAGCCGCAAGCCCTGAACGGCTTAAGGCTTAGGGTGACATGGAATCGTCTGAAGCTCACAACCCTCAGTCGTCTCGCAAGAAACTCTGGGGCCCAAACCTGAACCTAAACCCTAAACCCTAAGCCCAAATTAAACCCTAAACCCTAAACCCTAAACCCCATACCACAACCAAGTCCAGGTTTCGAGGCTTCTTCAGGCCCCCTCGGGATCCCTGAACATGGGCTTCTCAGGCCCCTGCGCTTCCGCACGGATGAACTGTGTGCACCTAGTGTGGTATAGGGTTTAGGGTTTAGGGTTTAGGGGGGGGGGGGGTTAGGGTTTAGGATTTGGGGTTTGGGGTTTAGGCGCCAATGTAGTTCCTTTTTGGGTTAGATGTGGGGATTCTTGCGTGCTGCCCCGGGCGGGGTGCTGTGCCGCACAAGAGTCTTTGGGTACAGAGCGTTGAGGGTTTAAGGTGAGGGTTTTGGGGGTCTTTAGAGGGTTTCGGGGGTCTTTAGGGTTCTTAGGTCTGAGGTTGTGCGAGCAGTGAGGTTGTGGGAGTTTTGCGCCACATGTGGCCCCTGTGCTCTCAAAGTCCTAAACCCGAAACCCTAAACCCTAAACCCGAAACTGGACCCTCCATGTTCCCAAACAATGGCCTTTTGGTCCCTCAAATGGGTTTAGGGTTCAGGGTTTAGGGTTTAGGGCTGATATTCCGAATCAAGTTTCAGGGGTGTAGGGTCTTTGCCCCTTATAGGCTCAATATACCTGAACATAAACCCCCAAAGCTCACGATCATTGCCTACTTCCCTTAGAAGCAAAAGAAAGAAACATGTTTGTAGCTTACATCTTCGCTTCTACAGAAACAAAAACCCAAATAATCGTCCCCCCATACCCCAAACCATAACACCATAACCCTAAATCGCAACGGGGAACGTCAGCTTAACAACTTACAGGCCCGCAGCCCTTGAGCGCACAATAGAAGCTAAACCCGAAACCCTGGAACCCCGAAAAACCTCAACCCCAGAAGCCTGAAAACCCTAAACCCCAAAGCCCGAGGGCCACATGGCATGGTTCGAAAGGGGTTTAGGGTTTAGGGTTTAGGGCTTAATGTCGGTCTGAGGGTTACAAGTTGCAAGCGTTTCGGATCTTAATCTTAGCTCTTTGGGGCTTTAACTTGAGAGCTCTAAGGCTTCCGCTTTTGGGGGTTCAGGCTTTTGACCCCATAAACCCTAAACCTCAAACCCTAAACCCCTAAAAGCCCGAAACCTTAAACACTGGATCCGAAGGATCCAACGCGGGCGCTTGGCGCCTAGGGAGCTGAGCACCCCCACCACTGGAGCAGCTTGCACTTCGCGGCAGCCAGGAACTGAGCCTCCTTCTGAGTTTTGCGACAACTTGGGGTTTAGGGTTTAGGGTTTAGGGGTTCAGGGGATTCGGGTTTAGGGGCTCCATGGCCACCTCGCACCCCAAAATCACAGTCTATGATCGGATTCCTTCTTGAAGAACGAGAAGATACGCTGCTCAGAAACCGGAAAGAGTGCTGAAACAGCGCCCTTTCTTCTTGCATGGGCATGCATATGATATACAGAGGAACGTGAAAGCCTCTGGTCCTAGAAACAGGCAGAAACCCTAAACCAATAGCATCAACGCCAGTTTCATGTCAGGCCGCCTGCGGTTCGAAGCACCCTGCGTTTAGGGTTTAGGGTTTAGGGTGTAGTACTGTAGGGTTTAGGGCCTATGTGGTTCTGCTGCTGCAGCTTGACAGATCCGCACGACCTGGCTGCCTTGCCCGGACGTAAACATGTGCCGCCGTGTCCACTCTCCATCCGCTACAAGTCCACTAGCCCAAGAACCAGTCCTCTCAACCATGGGCCCAATTTTGGCTCCACAAATTTGATGCCCGTATGCCGAATTCAGAGGACCACTTGACTTGATGAAGCCTAGACGAACTGAGCGCCGCCCCTTACCCTAGGGTTTAGGGTTTAGGGTTTAGGGTTTAGGGTTTAGGGTTTAGGGTTAGTTAGGGTTGCTGGAAAGAGCTATTGTTAAGTTCGTGCACCCTGAACCTGGACCCTAGACCTTCAAGCGCTAAACCCCCAGCCCTTAACCCTATACCTAAAGGCTCCAACGTAGTTCCTTTTGACATAGATTTGGGGGATTCTAGTATACCACCCCACGCGGGGGGCCTCTGGGTAGACCCTCAGGCCCAAACCGTAAAACTCCCAAAACCCTAGACTTGGCTGCACTCAGGAGGGTAGCTAAAAATTAAACTTTTAGCTGCCTTTGTAAGAAACCCAATTAACCCAAAAAGGGTAAGGATCTAAAGTTACAGTAAACTACCACAAAATAGAGTCCTCCGTCTCGTCCGGCGACGTGCTCGCCAACACCTTGAGGCGCCATGTGGTGCTCGGGGTGAGTTTTGGGATTCCCTTCTCAACTCCCCTGTGCTGCGCGAAAAGGCCTCAGGCCCCACAATCTAAACTAAATCCCAAGCCCCAAATCCCTAAACCCTGAACCTCAAACCCCTAAACCCAGTCCCTATATGTAAATATGTAAACGCAAAATCCCCAGATCCCTCAGCCCCAAATCCTTAAACCTCAGAATCCCCAAACCCCTCTCGCCTGCCATCCCGGCGGGTACCCGCCCACCGTGATGTGCGTCTGTGTGCCTGAGGGATTCGCAGGCCCTGGTCTTCATTGCTTGGAACTGCCGTTAGGTTTTTTAGGCCTTTGGGGGTTTGGTTTAGAGCATGGGGAGTTTAGTCAGTTAGAGGCATTTGGGGTCCACAGCACCAAGCGCACGGCTCAAGAATTTAGCAGAAGAGGGTGCGGATGACGAGCAGAGGGGTGCACAACTCTCGGATTGTCGGGCTTTGGGCTTAGTAGGGGTTTCTATAGGGCTTCAGACAGCTGAGAAGGAACACCGAACCTAGTCGGCTCCTTCAGGGTCTCAGGTGTTTGGGAGGCTCCGGGATCAGGGTTTAGGGTTTCGGGTTTGGGGTGTCCCTTGATGATCCCGGGTTTGGGGTGTCCCTTGATGATCCCTATGTCACCTTCCGCGAGCTCCCTGATGTCTGAGTCGTAATAGCTTCTTGCGGATGCATCGCGCCGGCGACCAGAGCTGGCCGGAATGAAAGCCTCCTCTGCATCTCCAGAAC
This sequence comes from Symbiodinium natans, assembly GCA_905221605.1. Taxonomy (NCBI): domain Eukaryota; class Dinophyceae; order Suessiales; family Symbiodiniaceae; genus Symbiodinium; species Symbiodinium natans. The sequence continues at coordinate 3,906 of CAJNDS010002216.1, forward strand.
CATTGAACAACAAAAACCGTAAAGTCTAAGCCCCTGCCTTCAACCCCCGAAACGTTAAACCTGAAGTAAGCCTCAACAAGACACAACAGCCTAGATAAGTGGAAATGTGCTTCGAAAGTCAACACAGACCCAACATACATTTGGACCAACCAAAATCCAGAACCATTCGCTGTTGAGCTCATAGCAGACCGAAGAAGCCCTCAAACTCCAAATATTGGTCGAATACCCGAAAAAAAAACAAAGCCGCGGCGTAGAAAAACAATGCTTTCAACTCAAAACCTCTCAAAAAGCAAGCCATGGTGTAGAGAATCATGTTTTTTCAGCTCAAAACATACCCCCAAAATCACTTTGAAGCAGCCGAACTGCTTGTTGGACGTGCAAAACACAGACCGAACTACTGGCTTTTAGCTCAAAACAGACAGAAGAAGCCCTCAAACTAAATATCAGCCTTATAAAACTTTAAGCTCAAAACTTAACAAAACGAACGGTGCAGAAAACCATGTTGTTCCAGCTCCAAACATACAAAACAATCGGCCCGGAATTCTCTTCTTTTGCTCGTTTTCACGTGCAAAACACAGACCAAACTCTCCAGAACCTCAGACTTGACCCTCACTCGGTTTAGGGTTTAGGGTTTAGGGTGTAGGGTTTAGGGTTTCGGGTTTCGGGTTTAGGGTTTAGGGTTTAGGGTTGAGGGTCCCGAACGCAGCAAAAGCCCCCAATCATTCCGGAACTCCGAAACTCTGAGTGCCCGACCGGCGTCTCGCATATCCCTGGAGTGAAGAGAGCCTGGCAATGTTCAGGGTTTAGGGTTTAGGGTTAGGGTTTAGGGTTTAGGGTTTAGGGTTTAGGGTTTAGGGTTTAGGGTTTAGGGTTTAGGGTTTAGGGTTTAGGGTTTAGGGTTTAGGGTTTAGGGTTTAGGGTTAGGGGTAAGGGTTAGGGTTTTAGGGTTTAGGTTAGGTTTAGGGTCCCCTTTCGGTACTAACTATAGTTAAGGGACTCATACCCCAAGTTAGGATCCTTGTAACCCAATTCAGGATCCACATAACTCTACTCCCCCCTTAATTTCAGGCCCTCCTTGCGGACTAAAGGGTTTATGATCCATATAAAATTGCTCCCGATCTAGTTTCGTTTCCCACTATTGCGGAAACTGACAACTTAATTCCCCCTGTAGAAATACGGTTTCCCGGAATTATGCAAAGCTCATGGGATAACCGGGGGCAAAAAGGAAAAGGTTGATTGATCAGCAGGCCTAGAGCTCTTAGGCCCAAAAGCTTCAAGGCTGGTCTAAATTTTTCGCTTCAGATTCCTAAAAGTTTCCGGAGCCGAGTTTTATGTAGACTCCTCTGAGAGTTGCGTACGAAACAAGGCCCCCAAGCAATTTTCCAAGGGAGTAGCCGGCGAGCTGCCCTCGTGCACTTTGGTACATTGTTAGGGTGGTCCGGATTTATCCGCATCCGCATTCTTCCGGGCACAACCTCTCAAACCCTCAACCACTCAACCCATCAACCCATGTCATGTCATTGGGGGCGTTCAAAACTGCGAATTGTTTGGGGGGGGGGGTGGAGTTTATGAATAACAAACCAGGGTTTATCACAGTGCTCCTGGGCTGGAGACCTTCCGTCACCGTCCACTTCGCCAGCTCGTCCGACAATGTAGAGAAGTAGTTCGCCGTTGCCTGCCGGTGGCAGAGGATGCTCAAGAAACCCATAAACGCCATAAACCTTGTAAACCCTTAAACGCCTTAAAAGCCTATGAACCCTGTAAACCTACACACACCAGATGTAAACCCTAAAAGACCTATGGAGCCTGTAAACCCTACAAACCCTGAAACTTCATCCAGCCACCCTCAAGACAACAGCCTCAAACCCGAATCAACCGCCTGAATCCCCCCAAACCCTAAACCCTAAATCCCTATATCCCTGTATCCCTAAACCCTTTATCCCTGAATCCCTAAACCCTAATTGCCTAAATCCTATAATTCCCTAAATTCCTGCAAATCCCTATAGCCCTAAGTGGCATGGACCTTTAGGGTCTATTTGGCACGCCCCTTTGTTTACTATTTACAAAACTTCTTGAAAGTAGTGGTAGTAGTAGTAGTAGTAGTAGTAGGAGTAGTAGGAGTAGTAGTAGTAGTAGGAGTAGTAGTAGTAGTAGTAGCAGTAGTAGTAGTAGCAGTAAATGTAGATCCAGCCGGCCAACAGCCAGACTTAGGCAAGCACCCTCGCTTCGTGTTTCCTGTGACTTGGTAGGGTCAGAGGTTTGTCGTATGTCCCCTCCCTTCGTCCCTTCGTGTTGTAAGGGTTTTGTAAGGGCTTTGGAGGTTTGTGTGCTTCCCCTTTCTCGTTCTTATAGGTTTTGGGGGAGCATCAAAATGATTATCATATATGATGTGTTTCCGTGCTCGTATTATGAGGGCTAGTGCCTGCCCTAGAGGTTTGTCGTCTGTCCCCCCGCTTCGTGTTCCTGTGATTTGGTAGGGGGCTAAAGGTTTGTCGTGTGTCCCCTCCCTTCGTCCCTTCGTGTTGTAAGGGTTTTGGGAGGGTCCTGGAGGTTTGTCGTATGTCCCCTTTGTTCGTGCTTGTAGGGTCTGGGGAGTGTGTAGATGATAATCACATATCATGTGCTTCCGTGCTCGTATTATGAGGGGCTAGTGATTGGCCTGGAGGTTTGTCAGATGACGCCCCCACTTCGTGATCCTGTGATTTGGTAGGGGCCTAAAGGTTTGTAGTGTGTCGCCTCCCTTCACTCCTTCCTATTGTAAGGGTTCTGTGAGGGCCCTGGAGGTTTGTCGTATGTCCCCTTTCTTCTTGCTTGTAGGGTTTGGGGAGCATCTAGATGATAGAGGTTTGTCGTATGTCGTCTCCCTTCGTCCCTTCGTGTTGTAAGGGTTTTGTGAGGGCCCTGAAGGGCTAGGGCAGTTACTAGCGCCTCATAGTACGAGCACGGAAGCAAATGATAATGACAATCATCTAGACGCTGCCCAAATCCTACAAGCACGAAGAAAGGGACATACGGCAAATTTGCAGGGCCCTCACAAAACCCTTACAACAAGAAGGGACGAAGGAAGGGCACATACGACAAACCTCTAGGACCCTCACGAAACCCTTACAACACGAAGGGACGAAGGGATTGTATCTAATTTCGTATATGGTAAAATGACATACGACAAATCTCCAGGACCCTAGCAAATGACATGAACACGAAGCAGGGAGACATAAAACAAACCTCTAGGGCAGTCACTAGCCCCTCATAATACGAGCACGGAAGCAAATCATATATGATAATCATCTAGACGCTCCCCACGCCCTACAAGCACGAAGAAAGGAGACATACGATAAATCTTCCAGGTCCAACAAAACCCTTGCAACTCAAAGGGACGAAGGGAGGGGGCACACGACATACCTCTTTAGGCCCCAACCACATCGCAGGAACAGAAAGCGGCGGGACATACGACAAACCTCTATGACAAACACCAGCCCCTCATAATACGAGCACGGAAGCAAATGATATATGACAGTTTTCTAGAAGATCCCCAAACCCTCTAAGAAGAAAGAAAGGTGACATACGACAAACCTTCCCCCAACAAAGCAATTTCAACACGAAGGGACGAAAGGAGGGGACATTCGACAAGTCTCTGGCCCCTACCAAATCTCAGGAACACGAAGCGTGGGGACATACGACAAATCTCCAAGGGCCCTCAGAAAAATTTTATCAGCCTTACAACACGAAGGGACGAAGGCAGGGGACATACGACAAACCTGTAGGCCCCTACTACATCACAGGAACAAGGAAGCGGGGGGGGGGGCATACGACAAACCCCTAGGGCAGTCACTAGCCCCTCACAATACGAGCACGGACTCAAGTTATATGTCAGTCGTCTAGACGCTCCCCAAACCCTACAAGTGAGAAGAAAGGGGACACACGGCAAATTTGCAGGGCTCTCACAAAAACCCTTGCAACACGAAAGGACGAAGCGAGGGAACGTATGACAAACCTCTAAGCCCCTACCAAATCACAGGACCAAGGAAACGGGGGGGACAAATGACAAACCTCTAGGACAGCCACTAGCCCCTCATAGTTTGAGCACGGAAGCAAATCATATATGACGATCATCTAGACTCTAGACGCTCCCCCAAACCCTACAAGCTCGAAGAAAGTGGATATACGACTAGCCTCCAGGGCCCTCACAAAACCCTTACCACCCATACAACGCGAAGGGACGAAGGAAGGGGACATACGACAAACCTCTAGGGCAGTCAGTAACCCCACATAGTACGAGCACGGAAGCAAATGATGTATGGTAATCATCTCGACGCTCCTCAAACTCTCCAAGCACGAAGAAAGGGGACACACGACAAACCTTCAAGGCCCAACAAAACCCCTACAACACGAAGGGGCGAAAGGAGGGGACATACGACAAAGCTCTAAGCCCCTACCAAATCTCAGGAACAGGAATCGGGGGGACATACGACAAACCTCTAGGGCAATCACTAGCCCCTCACAATACGAGCACGGAATCAAATTATATGTCAGTCGTCTAGACGCTCCCCAAACCCTACAAGTGAGAAGAAAGGGGACACACGGCAAATTTGCAGGGCTCTCACAAAACCCTTGCAACACGAAAGGACGAAGCGAGGGAACGTATGACAAACCTCTAAGCCCCTACCAAATCACAGGACCAAGGAAACGGGGGGGACAAATGACAAACCTCTAGGACAGCCACTAGCCCCTCATAGTTTGAGCACGGAAGCAAATCATATATGACGATCATCTAGACTCTAGACGCTCCCCCCAAACCCTACAAGCTCGAAGAAAGTGGATATACGACTAGCCTCCAGGGCCCTCACAAAACCCTTACCACCCATACAACGCGAAGGGACGAAGGAAGGGGACATACGACAAACCTCTAGGGCAGTCACTAACCCCACATAGTACGAGCACGGAAGCAAATGATGTATGGTAATCATCTCGACACTCCTCAATTCTCCAAGCTCGAAGAAAGGGGACACACGACAAACCTTCAAGGCCCAACAAACCCTACAACACGAAGGGGCGAAAGGAGGGGACATACGACAAAGCTCTAGGCCCCTACCAAAGCTCAGGAACAGGAATCGGGGGACATACGACAAACCTCTAGGGCCTCACAATACGAGCGCGGAATCGAATTATATATATATATATATATCAGTCGTCTAGGCTCCCCAAACCCTACAAGCACGAAGAAAGGGGACACACGCAAACATCCCACGAAGGAACGAAGGGAGAGGAATTACGACAAACCTCTAGACCCCTACCAAATCATAGGAATACGAAGCGGGGGGGCACACGAGAAATCTTTAGGGCAATCAATACTCTCATAGCGACTGCGGAAGCAAATGATATATGATAATCATCTAGACACTCCCCAAACCCTGCAAGCACGAACAAAGGGGACATACGAAAAACCTCCAGAGCGCTCACGAAACCCTTACAACACGAAGGGACGAAGGGAGGGGACAAAAGATAAACCTCTAGGCCCCTCCCAACTCACAGGAACACGAAGCAGGGGGGCATACGACAAACCTCTAGGGCAGTCAATAGCCCTCACAATACGACCACAGAAGCAAATGTCTTATGACAATCATCTAGATGCCAAGAAAGGGGACACACGACAAACCTGTAGGCCCCTACTACATCACAGGAACAAGCGGAGGGCATACGACAAACCTCTAGGGCAGTCACTAGCCCCGCACAATACGAGCCCGGAATCAAATTACATATGTCAGTCGTCTAGACGCTCCCCAAACCCTACAAGCAAGAAGAAAAGGGACATACGGCAAATTTGCCGGGCTCTCACAAAACCCTTGCAACACGAAAGGACGAAGCGAGGGAACGTATGACAAACCTCTAAGCCCCTACCAAATCACAGGACCAAGGAAACGGGGGGGACAAATGACAAACCTCTATGACAGTCACTAGCCCCTCATAGTTTGAGCACGGAAGCAAATCATATATGACGATCATCTAGACTCTAGACGCTCCCCCCCAAACCCTAAAAGCTCGAAGAAAGTGGATATACGACTAGCCTCCAGGGCCCTCACAAAACCCTTACCACCCATACAACGCGAAGGGACGAAGGAAGGGGACATACGACAAACCTCTAGGGCAGTCACTAACCGCACATAGTACGAGCACGGAAGCAAATGATGTATGGTAGTCATCTCGACGCTCCTCAAACTCTCCAAGCACGAAGAAAGGGGACACACGACAAGCCTTCAAGGCCCAACAAAACCCCTACAACACGAAGGGGCGAAAGGAGGGGACATACGACAAAGCTCTAGGCCCCTACCAAATCTCAGGAACAGGAATCGGGGGGACATACGACAAACCTCTAGGGCGATCACTAGCCCCTCACAATACGAGCGCGGAATCGAATTATATATATATATATATCAGTCGTCTAGGCTCCCCAAACCCTACAAGCACGAAGAAAGGGGACACACGCAAACATCCCACGAAGGAACGAAGGGAGAGGAATTACGACAAACCTCTAGACCCCTACCAAATCACAGGAATACGAAGCGGGGGGGCACACGAGAAATCTTTAGGGCAATCAATACCCTCATAGCGACTGCGGAAGCAAATGATATATGATAATCATGTAGACACTCCCTCAACCCTACAAGCACGAACAAAGGGGACATATGAAAAACCTCCAGAGCGCTCACGAAACCCTTACAATACGAAGGGACGAAGGGAGGGGACAAAAGATAAACCTTTAGGCCGCTCCCAACTCACAGGAACACGAAGCAGGGGGGCATACGACAAACCTCTAGGGCGGTCAATAGCCCTCATAATACGACCACGGAAGCAAATGACTTATGATGACAATCATCTAGACGCCAAGAAAGGGGACATACGACAAACCTCCAAGGCCGAATGCAACCCTCACAACACGAAGGGACGAAGGGAGGGGACATATGACAAGCCTCTGGCCCCTACCAAATCTCAGGAACACGAAGCGGGGGAATATACAACAAACCTCTAGGGCAGCCACTAGCCCCTCATAGTACGAGCGCGGAAGGAATGATTTTTGACAATTATCTAGACAATCCCCAAACCCTACAAGCACGAAGAAATCGGACATGCGACAAACCTCCGGGGCCCTCACAAAACCCTTACAACACGAACGAAGAAAACAACTCATACAAACCTCTGGGCCCCTACCAAATCACAACAACACGAAGCGGGGGGACATACGACTAACCTCTAGGGCAGTCACTAACCCCTCAAGATGGGGGGTGAAAGGGATTATGGGAGATGATGGGGAATGATGATGGGGGATGATGGGGGATGATGCGGGATGATGGGAGATGATGGGGGATGATGGGGAATGATGGGGGATGACGCGGGATGAGAGACATGATGGGGCATGATAGGGGCTGATCGGGGACGATGATGGGGGCCTGATGGGGGATGATGGTGGATGATGGGGGGGTGAAAGGGATTATGAGAGATGACGGGGAATGATGATGGGAGATGATGGGGGATGATTGGGGGATGATGGGGCATGATGGGGGATGAGAGAAACGATGGGAGATGATGCGGGGTGATGTGGGATGGGCAATGAGCGGGTATGTCTGAAATCCTGGAAAAGACAAATCCCGGGGTTTGATTTTAAAGGGTTTTAATTCTTTTTCGGCATCTTAACTTTTTATGAACTCCTTACACCATCAAATCCGGTATTTGATTTTTGTTAAGGGTTTCAAGGATATTACCCTAAACCCTAAACCCTAAACCCTAAACCCTAAACCCTAAACCCTAAACCCTAAACCCTAAACCCTAAACCCTAAACCCTAAACCCTAAACCCTAAACCCTAAACCCTAAACCGAACCCCGGGATTTAGTTCTTTAAGGATTTCAATGATTTTTTGGGCATTTTAAATTTCATGAAATCCTTGAAAAATTAAATCCCGGGATTTAGTTTTTCAAGGATTTCAAGGATTTCATAAACTTTAAATACCGGAGCTCCTGCAAAAGCAAACGCCCCCCTCCCCACTCAGAGTACGGGAAGACCACGCGGATTTTAAAATTTATGAAATCCTTGAAATCCTTGAAAAACCAAATCCCGGGATTTAATTTTTCCAAGGATTTCATAAAATTTAAAATGCCCAAAAAAGCCTTGAAATCCTTAAAATATTAAATCCCGGGATTTGATTTTTTAAGGATTTCAAGGATTTTTTGGGCATTTTAAATTTCATGAAATCCTTGAAAAATTAAATCCCGGGATTTGATTTTTCAAGGATTTCAAGGACTTCATAAAATTTAAATACCGGAACTCCTGCAAAAGCAAACCCCCCCCCTCCCCTCTCAGAGTACGGGAAGACCACGCGGATTTTAAAATTTATGAAATCCTTGAAATCCTTGAAAAATTAAATCCCGGGATTTGATTTTTCAAGGATTTCATGAAATTTAAAATGCCCAAAAAATCCTTGAAATCCTTAAAAAAAATCAAATCCCGGGATTTAATATTTTAAGGATTTCAGGGATTTTTTGGGCATTTTAAATTTTATGAAATCCTTGAAAAATTAAATCCCGGGATTTAATTTTTCAAGGATTTCAAGGATTTCATAAAATTTAAATACCGGAACTCCTGCAAAAGCAAACCCCCCCCTCCCCACTCAGAGTACAGGAAGACCACGCGGATTTTAAAATTTATGAAATCCTTGAAATCCTTGAAAAACCAAATCCCGGGATTTGATTTTTTCAAGGATTTCATAAAATTTAAAATGCCCAAAAAATCCTTGAAATCCTTAAAATATTAAATCCCGGGATTTGATTTTTTAAGGATTTCAAGGATTTTTTGGGCATTTTAAATTTCATGAAATCCTTGAAAAATCAAATCCCGGGATTTAATTTTTCAAGGATTTCAAGGTTTTCATAAAATTTAAATACCGGAACTCCTGCAAAAGCAAACCCCCCCTCCCCACTCAGAGTACGGGAAGACCACGCGGATTTTAAAATTTATGAAATCCTTGAAATCCTTGAAAAATCAAATCCCGGGATTTAATTTTTCAAGGATTTCATAAAATTTAAAATGCCCAAAAAATCCTTGAAATCCTTAAAATATTAAATCCCGGGATTTGATTTTTTTAAGGATTTCAAGGGTTTTTTGGGCATTTTCAATTTCATGAAATCCTTGAAAAATCAAATCCCGGGATTTAATTTTTCAAGGATTTCAAGGATTTCATAAATTTTAAAATCCGCGTGGTCTTCCCCGTACTCTGAGTGGGGAGGGGGGCGGTTTGCTTTTGCAGGAGTTCCGGTATTTAAATTTTATGAAATCCTTGAAATCCTTGAAAAATTAAATCCCGGGATTTGATTTTTCAAGGATTTCATAAAATTTAAAATGCCCAAAAAATCCTTGAAATCCTTAAAATATTAAATCCCGGGATTTGATTTTTTTTAAGGATTTCAAGGATTTTTTGGGCATTTTAAATTTCATGAAATCCTTGAAAATCAAATCTAGGGATTTCCCCGGCGGCAAAAGAGGCGTGCCAAATAGACCCTAAAGGTCCTACGTACATAGCCCTAAACCCGAAAATCCCTTCCTAAATCTCTGAATCGCCTAAATCCCTAATCCAAAACCCTAAACCCTAAAAAATTGTGATTCGGTCTTCGGTCGCCTCTCTGAAGGTGTCCGAGGAGGAGCTCCTGCTGTCCAGGGCTGCATGTGGGCTTTGGCTGGAGGGTTCAGGGTTTAGGGTTTAGGGTTTAGGGCTTAGGGTCTAGGGTTTAGGGCTTAGGGTCTAGGGTTTAGGGTCTAGGGTTTAGGGTTTAATTAAGGGGGAGCGAGGCAAAGGATTTGGACAGGTTGCAGTGGCCTCTCGGGGTCGGAGATTCTTAGGAGCTGAGGGTTCAGGGAACCCGAAACCCGAAACCCTGTGTTCAGGGTTTGAGGGTTTTGGGTTGGGATGTTCCCCCTTCTACTAACATAGGGATTATAGTACCCCCTAGTACAATCCCTATCAAGGACTGTTATCCTAAACCCTAAACCCTAAACCCTAAACCCAAAACCCCCCCAAGTTTTGGGTGTTTCGGGCCTTGCGTACACAGACAAAGGCTCCGGACAGGCGGACCCCTCTGCGCAGGCGCGCGTAGCACGTGGTTGAGTGCAACATAGCCGGAGAAACATGGGCCGATAGATGATCGATCCAGCTAAGGGTACCAAGAGCCCTAATTCCTAAACCTAAACCCTAACACGATGATTTAGCACGAAGTGAGGATGGCGGCACGACCCTGCGACTGGCAGGAGGAAGAAAATACGCCACGCACATTCAATCGCGACAGGAAAAGCAGCCAAAACCCGAAACCCGACCCCCTAAACACCCCTCGAAAAAACAACTAAGACCCCAATCCCCTCCGACTCCCAAAAAATAGTTATAATAAAACTGTGGGCTTCATCCGACGCCACCTCTGGGCTTCTTCATAGGCTCTTGGTGAAGTGCCAGCTGCCTGAGTGTTTCGGGTTTGTCTTCTTGATCTTTCTCAGGCTCAGGGTTTTAGGCTTGGGGTACGAGAGTTTTGATTTGTGGGTAGGTGGGTTGGGGGGGGTGGGATGGAGGGCTCTCTCTCTCTCTCTCTCTCTCCCTCTCTGCAAGGTCAAGCACGATGAACGTCTGAGTCTTCCTTTAGAATGGTATACCTTCTGACAGAAGTGAGTCAGGTTTGGATTGGCCAACAGTGCCGACTCTCAATCCAGGCATTATATTGAAGAAACACACTCACTCTTACTCACTACAACATTCTTAAGTCTATGGACATGCTTCGAAGGTGAGGGGGGGGGGGGGGGCTTGATTGCCTCTTGTCGGGGTTATAGGTCTGATGTACATAAGCCTCAAGGCATGTAACTTCGATTTGGGTTCGCATGCCCCTAAACCCCAAACCCTAGACTCTAAACCAATCTTGGAAGACACCTGCAGAAACTCTCTTCTTCTCTGCCCCCCCTCCTCCCCCCTCCCCCCTCCCCCCCCTCCCCCTCCTCCAACCCCCTCCCCACCCTCCCCCCTAAACCCTAAACTCTAAACCCTAAACCCTAAATTTCTTGGGATGCGAC